>PVJD01017637.1:0-16937 GCA_004026545.1 Mormoops blainvillei | reverse complement strand
TCCCACCTCCCCCATCAAAAGCAACTTCTGGGGCCAATTTTCCCTCGTAACAGTTTGCAGCCTCTTTTCTCCAGGCTTAGGGGCTAGGGGTTTTAGCATCGGGAACCACTGAGAAGATACCTAGGGACTGGGGAGCCTATCCTGGGCCATAACAGGGGGAGACTGACACCCCCACACAACTAGCATAGTACCGCCTACCACCTTACATTTGCAGTACTGTGGAAACCACCTTCCTGGGCGGAGCATAGACAGTGGAATGCAGGAGTGCACACTGCAGGGGCTGACCCTTGGGGTGCCAGAGCTCAGCAGTGCTGGCCCACCCCCAGAGGCCTGGCTCTGGGCTCCCAGGGCCTCCAGCTGTGCTGTGTCTTTTTCACAGCTTCAGCCTGGGGACCCCAATCAGACTGGCACTTGCTCAAAAGACCTTCTCCAAGCACCAGCCCCTGCTCCCCCTGGGGGAGTCCGTGGGAAGCCACAGCTATGGAACCCTTCTATGGAAATGCCCATGGGGAAATGTCCTGCAAAGCAGTGCTAAAATAACCTTAGCCCTGTGCAATTTCTTCATCACATCCTCAGAACTGGGGGTTGGGAGCAGGGAAGTTAAGGATGCTTCCACCCAGTTTACATTTATATAAATAGAGACCCAGGGAGGTTTAGTGGCTTACCCCTGACTAAAGCCCGAACAGGAGCTCAGGTCTTCTCCTTTTTCTCCATATTTATCGAGGCATAATTGACAACAAAAAATTGTATATATTTATATTCAGCAGCTGAGAGGTGGAAACAACCCAAATGTCCATCAACTGATGAATGGATAAACAAAATATAAGAGAGCTATAAAATGGAATATTATTCAGCCATGAAAAGGAGTGAAAGTTCTAATACATGTAAAAACACAGATGAACCTTGAAAACCTTATGCTCAGTGAAAGGCTCCAGATATAAAAGGTCACATACTGTATGATTCCATTTACGTGCAATATCTAGGACAGGAAAATCCACTGACAGAAAGCAGGTTGGTGTTGTCAGAAGCCCGGGATAGAGGAGAGTGTGAGCGACTGCTTAGTGGGTTCAGGGCTTCTCTTAGGGGCTGATGAAAAGTTCAGGAACTAGATAGTGACAGTTGCATGATATCGTGAATGGTCCTAATGCCACTGGATTGCACACTTTAACATGACTAAAATACATATACATATACACACACACTTACAGAGACTATTTTTAGAGCAGTTTAGGTTCATAACAAAATTGTGAAGAAAGTACAGAGAGTTCCTATATAGCCCCTGCCCCCACCAACACACAACCTCTCCAACTATCAACGGCCTCTACCAGGGTGGGGCATTGGCACAACAGATGAGCTACACTGACACATCATTATCACCCAAAGTCCATAGTTTACATTAGGGTTCACTCTTGGTGGTGTACATTCCGTGGGTTTCGACACACGCATAATGACGTGTATCAGCCATTAGAGATCACGCAGAATAGTTCCACTGCCCTAAAAATCCTGTTTTCCACCTATTCATCCCTCCTTCCCCCTAACACCTGGCAACCACAGATCTTTTTACTGTCGCCATAGTTTTGCCTTGTCCACAATGTCGTGTGGTTGGAATCAGGCCACATGTAGCCTTTTCAGACTGGCTGTTTGCACTTGGATATAAGCGTTTACCTTTTGGCCAGTGTGAATAGTGCTGCTGTGAACATTTATGCACAAGTTGTCGTTTGAGTCCCTGTTTTCAGTTCTCTGGGGTATATTTTTAGGAGTGGAATTGAGGACCCACTGGCCTCCTTTGGCCCATTGATTCTCCCCTTTGTGTTCCTGTCCCTCAGGCTCTGGTAGAGGCCGCCGAGGAGGCTGACCTGAACCATGAATTCAACGAATCTCTGGTGGTGAGTCCCCCCGCTCCTAGAGCACCCAGCAATGGACAGTGTCACCTGAGCACAGGATATGGAGAGTGGGGAAGGGGGTCCAGCATTGCCTTTTAGTGTATTCAGGATTTGTCTGAACCTACAATAATTTGATTCTGAAATGCTCCGGGGTCTTTTGAGAAGGGAAATATGGACCAGGTAGGCGAGACAGCGACCAAACACTGGGGCGGGGCGTCTAGAGTGGCAATCCACCCCTTCTACAGACATTTATCACCCAATGCAGTGCGCTAGCCTCTGCCCAGATAAAGTCAAGAAACTCAGACCAGATAACTCTAGCATGAGGCCTGTAATGTGTCCATACAAATGGTCAAGGGTTCCCACAGTGCAGAAAGGAAGAGGAGCAGCTCAGAGAGTCTCACAGACAGGGTGGCCTCTGGGCTGGCCCAGGCTGAGGCGGATTTGAGCAGCTGAGAGCATGAAGAAGGGGTTTCTAATCTGAGTGAAAAGAATTAACAAATATACAAGGTTGAGGAAATTACCGGCAGTCAGCTCTGTATGTCCAGGGGACGGTGAAGCAGAAAGTGACTGTGGTAAAGGTAGAACTCTGGCCTTTACTCAGCCTGAAAGGCACATATTGAAGGCTTTGAGCTGGGGAGGGGCAGAGCCAGGTTTGTGGCAGCACTGTTGTGACATGGGCAGGACACGGTGGCAGTGGGGGTGGGGACTGAGGGCGCTCTTCAAGTCTGAGCCATGTGGTGTGGAGAAAGTGGGGAAGAGGGTCTGACTATGGCTCTGAGGTGGTAATCCAAGCAGATCCCACACTGTGTGTAGGAGCAGAGAGCAGGCTGCTGGCTCCTCAGGGCTCACAGGGACACAGGCCCCATGCTGTTAAAGAGAGGAGCCTCACTTCTCAGAGCCACACCATCTCGGTCCCTCCGGGTGTTTCTGCACTGAAGAAGCTGGTGGTGCTGACACCAGGAATCCCTTTGTCTCTCCTGGAATCTCTGCTGTCTCTGTCCCCATCTCTGGCTGTGTCCACACATGATAATCGAAGTGGAGAACTGAGCAATAATCCAGACAATTTACACCAAAACCCAATCAAATCAACCATCTGCTCCAATTATCTGGACATGAATTTGCCCCAAATGCCTGAATCCCCCACAGACGCGGCTTGTGTGGACGCTGTCAGTCCGACTGACGTGTCTCCCACTGAGTCCTCTAATTGCATCGTTTCTCTTTCTCTTGCTCACTGGGCGGGTCCCTGTGTCCACGCTGTCTCCGTCCCGCTATTCCCCTCCACCCTAGTTTGACTATTACAACTCAGTCCTGATCAACGAGAGGGATGCGAATGGCAAGTACGTAGAGCTGGGGGCGGAGTTCGTCCTCAAGTCCAACGCGCACTTCAGTAACCTGAAGGTGAACACGTCCCTCAGTAGCGTGCAGCTGCCCACCAACGTGTACAACAAAGGTAGTCCCTGTCCCATGGCCTGGTATGGTTGTTGGGTGGTGCTGGTGGAGGTTAATGGTTTGCCCCATTTTTCTGAGAAGCCCTTCAGAGTGTAAACGGATTTTCCATCCTCCCTGACTGAGGACGGGGAATCCTTCCATAGGAGCCTGGGCGGGGAGAGAGCTCCGCGCTCCTGGCTGGGTCGGTGAGAGTCTGGCTCTCTGAGTGAGATGTGGAGGGAAGTTATGAACTACATCACTGCCGCCTGTGTGTGCACATTTGTGGGCCCGTGCATGTGTGTGCATGTGTGCTAACTGGTGTGTTCAGTGGGTGAAGAACTGGTCACTGTTACTCCTGATTTAGTGTCCCCTGCAATTCCTTCTACAATCTCACCCTTTAGACCCAGATATTTTAAATGGAGTCTACATGTCTGAAGCCTTGAACCCTGTTTTTGTGGAGAACTTCCAGAGAGACCCGACACTGACCTGGCAATATTTTGGCAGCTCAACTGGATTCTTTAGGATCTATCCAGGTAAGGACATGGGAGCCATCTTCAAGATCCCCTGGGCTTTTTCTCTGGGAATAAGGCAATTGGAGTATCGAAGATGGACCCTGGTACTCAGACCTCTGGTAAATGGAGTTGGCCCTGCTATCCAAAGGCACCTCCAACCCCCACTTTGACACTCTTCACAACATGATATGCACATTTTCAACGAAGAGCTGTTGAATGAGTCAGTGAATGAATGAATGAATGAATGAAACACCATGGTAATCAGCCAATAAATTCCCACATCGAACTCTTGTCTTATGAAAAGCATTGTGGAAGACGCAAAGGAAGATAAAAACAATTCTTGATCTTAAGAAGTTTACATCTTAATTGGGGAAATGGGGCACACTCACTTAACATGTTCGATAGCAATGAAGAGATGTCATAGGTTCTTGTGTTGTTAGTGGCCCACCTAACAGATAGGATGGGGAAAGCTCCCTTGTCTACCAATAAAAATAGAAAACAAAAAATCTACCACAAAATTTGTGAAAGTTCTCCTTTTTTAACTTCTCATTTAAAATAATTCACCTCCATATTTTACTCCAACTCATTTTTATATTTTAGCACACTGTCCAAAGTCTTGACATTGCCCTGTTTTCCTGAGACAGAAATCAGAAAGGTCCCAAAGGACTCTTCAGTGTGTTCAGACTGGGAAACCCAAAGGACTCTGGGAGTGCCAAGGGACCTTGCAGTTCATGGGTACTTCCTTAGCCTGCTCCTTCCCGTTTCTCTGCCCAAACCCGCAACTAGCCATTGGTTCTTCTGTTCTCTGGAGCCTTGGTAAACAAGTTTATCCCTCTTCCTTGAAACAGCCCTTCAAATGCTCAAAGACAACTCACAGTTCTCTCAAGTCTCCCCCAGCGTAGAATTCCTGTATATATTCTTGCCACTTCCAGGTTCCCAGAGAAGTCAGCTTGTGTGCAAACAACACAATCCAGGTGTGAGCCATCAGTCTTAGTAGAGAGGGTGTTTCTCACCCACACCCACATTTATAGATACATATCAGCCTCAGGTAGGCAACATGGGGTTGGCTACCATCCCGGATTGCAGTATGCTGCCTCCGTGTGTGCATGCAGGCCCAACGCAAAAACTAGATCGCCAACAATTTCTGTTCACATGTGTGCTCCCCCTCTATCTCGCCCTCTCCTTCTCCCCAGTGTCCCCATTCCCACCACTGACCGGGTAATAGCTGTCCTGAATTATGAGCATATCACTTTATTTGGATTTTTTGGCTGGTTGTTTGTATATTAATTTAGTTTTATCTTAAGTTTACCCACATACATCTGCTTAAACAATATATTGTTTTGTTTTGCTTGTTTTTAAAATTTATAAAACTGGTTTCTGATATAGATTTTTAGGACTTGCCTTTTCATTCAGTATTATACTACCAAGATTCATTGGGTTGTCACATATGGCTATATTTTGTCATTTTTGTTCCTGTATCATATCCTTTGGGGTCAATATATCAGTTTATCCACCCTCCTGATCCTATTTCGGTTGTTTCTAGTTTTGTTTTTCTTCTTTGTTTTTTGCTTTTATGAACAATGTTGTTATGAACAGTCTTGTAAGTGTTTCTCTCAGGCATATGCCCAGGAATGGGATTGTTAGGTCCTAAGATATATGACTCTTCAACTGCGACAAGAAAATGCCAAATTGTTTTCCAAAATACTTGTACCAATTATATTGATTGAGTAAGAGAGCCCGTTGATCCACATTTTCTCAAACCTTGGGTATGAGAAAACTTTAAAAATTTTTAATAACTTCATAGTATAAAATGATATTTCACTGTGATCTGGCATTGCATTTCTCTGATCACTAGTGAAATTGAGCATCTCTTTATACGTCATTTGTTGTATGTCTTTCTTTTTCCATGAAATGTCTATTATGTATTTCACCTAATTATCTACTGACTTTTCTGTTAAGCCATCCTTAATTTCTATGGTAAACCTAACTTGATTACAGTATACTAGTCTTTTATGCATTGTTGGATTTAGTTTGCTAATATTCTATTTAGAATTATTACATCTATATTTTTAAGTGAAATAGTCTTATAATTTTTCTCTTTTGTATACTCTCCTTGTCTGTTTTTCAAAATTATACTAGCCTCCTTGAATAAACTGGGAAGTATTCCCTCTTTTTCTGGTTTCTGGGAGTATTTAAATAAGATTAGAATAAGTTTTTCCTTGAAAGTTTGGTAGACTTTATATATTAAACCATAAAGACATGATGTGTTCTTTATGGGAAGATTTTTAAATTATCACTTCAATTTATTTAATACTTGCAAGATGAATATGGCTTTCTGTTTCTTCTTAATTTGATAAAATACTTTCTCTAAGAATCCACCCAATTCATCTGAGTTTTCAAATCTATGTCCCTGAAACTATTATTCTTATTATTTTAACTCCCCACTGTATCTATAATTATGTACCCCTTTTATTTGTATTATTATTCATTTTTTTTCTTTATCAATCTACCACTGATTTCCCTATTTTTTTTAGTCTTTTCCAGAATAATCTTTTGTCTTCCTTGATTGCCCTGTATTATTTCTTTGGTTTTTATTTTACCTATTTTAGCTTTAACTTTATCTTTTTTCTCTTTTATTCTGTTGTTTCTCCTCCTAACTTACTAAGTTAAACACTTAGCTTTAATTTGTAGCCTTTCTTTGATTCTAAAATAAGAGTTTATGGTTCTATCTTGCCCCTAGATACTCTACTTTTGCTCCATCTCACAAGTTTTGATTGGTAGTGGGGTTTTTTAATCATTAATTATAGTAAAATACATATAAAATTTACCATTCTAACTATTTTCAAGTATATGATTCAGTGGCATTAAGCATATTCACACTGTACACAACCATCACCACCGTTCATCTCCCGGGTTCTTTCCATCTTGTAGAACTGAAGCTCTGTACGTACAGATTTAAAAAAATAACTCACCACTCCCTCCTCCCCCGGCCCCTGGCAACCACCATTCTCCCTTCTGCCTCTATTATTTGGCTACTCTAGATAACTCATATAAGTAGAATCCTACAGTTTTGTCTTTTTATGACTGGCTGATTTAACTTATTATAATGTCCTCAAGGTTCATCCATGTTGTAGCACATGTCAGAATTTGCCTCCTTTATAAACCTGAAAAATATTCTATTGTATGGACACACCACATTTTGTTCATTCACTCATCTGTCAATAGACACTTGAGTTGCGTCTACATTTTTGCTATTGTGAATAATTCTGCTATGAATATGGATGTACAAATACCTCTTTGAGACCTGCCTTCAGTTATTTTAGGTGTGTACTGAGAAGTGGAATTCCTAGATCACATGGTAATTTTGTTTTTTAATATTTGGGGAACTGCCATGCTGTTTTCCATAGTAACTGCACCAATTTACATTTCCACCAATAGTGTCCAAGGGTTCCAAGTTCTCCGCATCATCGTTACATTGTATTGTTTCTAAGAATAGCCACCCTACTGTATGTGAGCTGTATTTCATCATGACTTTGATTTGCATTCCCCTAACAATCGGTGATGTTGGGCATTTTTTCATGTGCTTTTCAGCCATTTGTATATCTTCCTGGGAGAAATGTCTATTCAAGTCCTTTTCTCATTTTTTAATTTGATTGTTTACTTTTCAGTTATTGAGTTGTAGGGATTTTTTTATAGTGTGGATATTAACCTCTTATCAAATACATTATTTGCACATATTCTCTCCTATTCCATGGGTTTCACTCTGTTGATCGTGTCATTTAATACACAGAAATTTATTGCCTGTGTTTTTAGTGTTATGGTACTATTTTAATTATCATTTGCTTCTAAATATTTTTAAATTTTCCTGTGATTTCATCTTTGATCTTTTGGTTATTTAAAGGTATGTCTTAAAGTATCCAAATACACAAGGATTTTATATTTATGTTTTTATTATTAATTTCTAATTGAATTGCTTTGTAGACAGAGAACATGGTATATGTGATGCTGATTACATGAAATTAGTTAAGATTCAGTTTAAAGCCTAGTAGGTCATTAAGTTTTCTAAGTGTCCGACGTGCACTTGTACTTGAGAAGAATGTGTGTGCTCCAGTTGTGGGATAAAAACTGCACATGTGATTACATAAGCTTGTTAATTCTACTGTTTAAATTTTCTCTATCTTTGCTGATTTTATGTCTGCTTGGCCCTTGATAGCTCTTATGACACTTTGTATTTTAATCTATTTTTCCTGATATTCATAAGAAAAACCAATATACTCTTATTATCCTGATATATATTTTTTGCCATGATTTTACTTCCTATCTTCTATGTCATTTTGTTTTAGTCATATCTTTTGAAAATAGCCTATAACTTTAAATTTTTATCCAAACTTACAATCTCTTTTACTAGTTGGCAAATTCAGCACATTTATATTTATTATATTGATATATTGAAACATGCTTATCTTATTCTTAAAATTTCTATTTGTACATCTATTTTTTGTTTTCTTTTTCTCCTTTTTTATCTTTTTTCATGATTAATCTTTCTTGATAAATCTCCTATTATTTCTCTCTGTTTTTATTTCTGTCAGTTTAGAACTTATTCTTCTGTTTTTATTTTTTTAGTAATTACCCCTTATCAGGTATATTTAACAAGATATTAAAAACAGGGATTTCTGGTCAAGATGGAGACATAGGTAGATACACTTAGCCCCCTCACACAACAAAAAGAAGGACAACAATAAATTTAAAAACACAAAATAACCGGAACTGCCAGAAAATCAAACTGTATGGAAGTCTGACAACCAAGGAGTTAAAAAAGAAACATTCATCTAAACTGGTAGGAGGGCCAGAGACGGGTAGCTGGGGTGGAGAGAATGCATGGCAAAGTAGTGACTGGAGGACCAGGTGGTCCCACATTTGCTTTTGGATAAACCAGGAGAAACAACTGGGGAGCAATACAGACCATGAAACCCAGAGTTCCAGCATGGGGAAAGAAAGCCTCAAAACTTCTAGCTGTAAAAACCTGTTGGGGTTGTGGTGGCAGGAGAAACTCCCAACCTCACAGGAGAGTTCATTGGAGAGACCTACAGGGTCCTAGAACATACACAAGCCCACCCACCTGGGAATCAGCTTCTGAAAGGGCTCAGTTTGCTTGTAGGTAGCAGGGGAGGTGACTGAAAGCAGGTAGAGAGCCGAGCAAGCGGCATTGTTCCCTCTCAGACCCCTCTCCCACATACAGCACCCCTCTCCCACATACAGCACCACAAGGGGTTGTTCCGCCCTGGCAAATACCTAAGGCTCCACCCCTTACTACATAACAGCCACATGGAGACAAAAAAATATGGCCCAAATGAAAGAACAGAATAATGAAAGAACAAAAATAGAACTAACTGATGAAGAGCCAGCCAATCTATCAGATGCAGAGTTCAAAACACTGGTCATCCGGATGCTCACAGAAATGGCTGAGTATGGTCACAAAACAGAGGAAAAAGTGAAGGCTATGCAAAGCGAAATAAAGAAAAATACACAGGGAACCAACAGTGAAGGGTAGGAAACTGGGATTCAAATCAATGTTTTGGAGCAGAAGGAAGAAATAAATGTTCCACCAGAACAGAATGAAGAAACGAGAATTTTAAAAAATGAGGAGAGTCTGAGGAACCTCTGGGACAACTTTAAATTTCCAACATCCAAATCATAGGGGTGCCAGAAGGAGAAGGGGAAGAGTAAGACCTTGAAAACTTATCTGAACAAATAATGAAGGAGAACTTCCCCAATCTGGCAAAGGAAATAGACTTCCAGAAAATCTAGGAAGCTCAGAGCATCCCAAAGAAGTTGGATCCAAGGAAGCACACACCAAGGCACATCATCATTACATTAGCCAAGATTAAAGATAAGGAGAGAATCTTAAAAACAGCAAGAGAAAAGGAGACAGTTACCTACAGAGGAATTCCCATAAGACTATCAACTGATTTCTCAAAAGAAACCTTACAGGCAAGAAGGGGCTGGAAAGAAGTATTCAAAGTCATGAGAAGCAAGGACCTACACCCAAGGATACTCTATCCAGCAAAGCTATCACTTAGAATGGAAGGGCAGATAAAGTGCTTCCCAGATAAGGTAAAGTTAAAGCAAGGGCAATAAAACAAGGTGTGCCTGTACTTGGAATCCCTGACCTCGAGGAACTTAGAGTTTTTGCAGCCAAATCATTTCTCCCAGCTAGCTAACAGGAAGGATTGTGAGCATTAACAGGCAATCTAACTGGAGGCAGGTGGGCTAGGAGTCAGAACACCGGGCTCTCTCAACACTCTGTCCATGCTTTTGGCAGATGGTAATGGATGTTAAAAGTCATGCCCTCCCAAAGCTTCCCCTTCCACAATGGGATGTGAAGCTTAGTTCACAAATGAGTCTTAGGCTCAACATACAGGGGTCCTACTGTGAAAATCACTCCAACTCTGAATCTGAGCAGTGTGGGTGGTGAGTGTCCCTGCATCCAGCTGGCCTTCCTCTTGCCTGTTGGTTCAGTTTACGGGGTACTCTAGACCCTGCTGCCCAGGTCCACGGCTGGCCTTCCTTGGGGGCCATGGCATTCCAGGGGCTCTGGAGCAGACTCACTGAGCCAGTGAATGAACCAGCCTTTGTTTCCCCAGGCATCAAATGGACACCTGATGAGAATGGGGTCATCACCTTCGACTGCCGGAACCGTGGCTGGTAAGAGCTCCAGTGTGGAGGTCTCTGGTGCTGGTATTGATCTTATACACTTTGAGTTTTTCCCAGTTCTCCTCTAGTCTCTGCCCCCCAATCCAAGGGTCTCGGGTGTGTAGGACCTTAACCCGACACAAGATCAGGAAGAAGCTGTCTTCCTTCCTTCTCGCCATGGCTGTCCTTGCTGGCCAACTGAGCATATTAGTTTTTCCCACCCCTGAGCTCCCTCCAGGACACTGACCTGTCTCCAGATCCACCCTCAGCCAGGCTCTCCTCTCCTTCCACAAGTCCCCTCAGGCAGATTTGTAACAGAATCTGAGGGTGGATCCAGTTCTTTCCCTTCTTGCTGCCCGCAGCTCCAGGATCCTGGCTGGTCCAAAACAAGAAGGATGAGGTTACCAGCAGAACTTGACCTTTCTCTCACCTGACAGGCCCATTAGATGGGCACATGCCCAGCTGTTGCTCCCAAAAGATTTCAGAGCTATGCTAGGTGGTAATGGAACATGATACAACCTGGCACCAATGGTACACCTACCTAAACTGAATACAAACAGAAATAATGAGACGAGGTCGGGTGGCTGCTCTGGCTCGGATCTTCCCATCATTGACCTGTCCCTTTCTTTCTGCTAAAGGTACATACAAGCTGCCACATCTCCCAAGGACATAGTGATTGTGGTGGACACAAGTGGCAGCATGAAGGGGCTACGGATGACAATCGCCAAGCACACCATCTCCACCATCCTGGACACGCTGGGAGAGAATGACTTTGTTAATGTCATTGCGGTAAATGCGCCTCCCTACTCTAGAATAGCTCTCCCTTGTTCTAAAAAAAAACTTTATGCTGCCTGCAGTGGAATGACCTGTACCTACAAACACGTGATGCTTCATGCTGTAGAATAATTCCTCTGAAGCTGGGGCTCCTAGCCCAGGGTCAGACCAGGGATGGACTGCAAGAGATCCGTAGAGTTTCTGAAATTATGTGTATGTCCATTTTTCTGAGTCCATAGAACTCATTAATTCAGGTAAATCTGGGGTGTAACAAAGATTAAGAAGAACTGGCCTTGAGCAAACACCTAATTTATCCCATCCGTGTGCTCTTGACCGGCACCCATTTCTGAACAGCCTCTGCATTCTGCTGTGGGACGAGTGATCCCTGGGCTCCTGCTTTGCAACAATCCCAGTTTTCCCTTCATCCCAAATCCAGGCACATCAGGAGAAAGGAGAAAGTAGGTCGGGTACCTATATAGGACTAACAAATCCTGGGCCTGCTTTCACAGCAACTCTTCCTAGCTCTGCCTTCCCCTGGAGAGGCAATGTTTGGGAGAGAGAGAGCAGGAAGAAAAGGGGTTATGCAGTGAGAGAGTGGGGTGGGGGGGCAGCACAGCCCTCCACAGAAGCAGAGCTGACAGTCACCTGGGGTACCATTTGAAGACTACCTGATCCAAGACTTCCCTCCACCAGCCTGCCACATGGCTGAAAATGATTTTCTTTAGTGGGATTTTACTTACCTCATAAAGAAATACCAACGCGAAGTGGTCTAACTTCAAAATGGCCACCTTGGGGAGATGAGAATGGCCCTCTCCGCCCTGAGCTGCTCCCTGAGGCCTGTGTCACTTAACCACACACATCGCCCCTGGACCCCAAGTGCCCCATCCCCACCGCCAACCTATCCTTGTTCCTGACCTGCAGCAGAGGCGGGACTGCTACACGAACAGGTCCCACCACCGCGCAAGAGTGGGGGTGTGCTCCTGCTCCTCCCTCACAGCCTGTTGATAGCCGAAGGACCCTCTTCACAGATGCAAAGCAAAGAGAAAAAGGAGCACAGTTTCTAATCCCTGCACCCGGGCACCAGGGAGGGGTGTGCATTGGAGCGCTCTGGGAGCCCCATGGAAGGCGCTCTGTCCGGTCTTGGCAGCAGAAACCAGAGGAATTCTCCCAGCAACCAGCAGTTCTCTGTGTGCCCTAGGGGACAGGCATGACTCAGCCACCTGGGGAAATGAACCAAGACCAGAACTTGAGGGAGAATTTTTAGCGTGAAGGCCCTGCTGTTCTCTGTACTCAGAAACACTGCTGGTAGCTTAGGGGTCCCACAAGATAATAGACATAGACGCTTAGGTGACCCCAGCCTTGACGACCCGGTGAGTTGCCTGAGTTTCATCACTGGGCCCTGACTTTCCAAATGGACCCTGTCTGTTCTCCCCTCCCCTCTGCCCTCCGCAAACACAGTACAATGACTACATCCATTACGTCGAACCTTGTTTCAAAGGGATCCTTGTTCAGGCCGATCGAGACAACCGTGAGGTGAGTGTCCACATCAGGTGAGTGCCTGATGCTTCGGAACCCCTGTTCTGCTGAGAAGGGTGGGAGTCACCTGTGCAGCTGCCTGACAGCCCCTTTTCCTCATTCCCATGGCACTTGGAAAGGGAAAAGCCTGTCTGCGGTTACCCGCACAAACACACTCAGGAAGTTGCCCCCATGAGTACGCTGCCTGCCTATCACAGCAAATAGCGGGCAAAGTGGGCATTTCCCATGTGAGGAAAATGTCGCTTCTCTCGGACTGGTTTGTCACTCTGTGGATTAGCCAGCACTCAGTTTTCCCCTTTACCTCCCGCTGGGCGTTTTCACTATGGAAGTTTCCATGAGGAGCTCCCTCAGAAGGAAGAGAAATTCACACCCACTCCGTTGAGTCCTATGCAAAGGCCAAGGGAGCGATGCTTCCCTCTGTGACTGGGTGTGCCTTCCTCTGCATCCGGGCCTTAAGTGGGAGGCCCTGGCCGTCTGTCTCCATGCCCCTGGAGGAAGAGCTGGGATACTGAGGCTGCTGGGGACCTGGGAGCCTGGGCATTGACCTGGACTGGTCTCCTGGCTCTGGTTAAATTCACGCTGGTATTTCCTTCCAGTGGTGGGGACAGGTTTGTGCCCAGCCACTCGCACTCTCGGTGTATCTTGGGGGCATTTGAGAAGCATCTGTTGTGCGGGTCCAGCCATAAAGCCAGCTGGAGAGATAAGTTCCATGGTCATGTCCTTCTGGGCAAGTAGCTCTAAACAACCTCTGAAATTCAGTCTCCCGACCCATTGACATGCCTCTTGTGTCTGACCCACAATAGCATTTGAAGCAGCTGGTGGACGAGCTGATGGCTAAAGGGGTGGGGATCGTGGACCAAGCCCTGAGGGAAGCCTTCCAGATCCTTAAGCAGGTACTGCCCCAGAGGAAGCCCAGGGAGAGTGGAGGGGTGGGGCACAGCCTGGAGGCCTGGGGAGGGCAGCTCCTGGCCTGTAGTCATGGAGCTGCCTCTTCCCTGCACAGTTCCAAGAGGCCGGGCAAGGAAGCCTCTGTAACCAGGCCATCATGCTGATCTCAGACGGGGCTGTGGAGGACTACGAGCCCGTGTTTGAGGAGTACAACTGGCCGGACCGCAAGGTCACTCTCCCGGTGACAGGCAAGGGGTGAAGCAGGGCGGGGCACAGGGAGCGTTCTCCTACTGCCATGATGGGATGGCCCAGAAAAGCCAGGCCTGCCCTGAGTTCAAATAGCCTACCCGTTAGCCCGTTAGTAAATTCAAATGTCCCAGATTGGTTTTCCAAAATTATGGTGACTCTAGGCGCAAATGACTCGTGCGAGAGGGCTTCAGCGTGAGAGACCAGAGTATGGCGGTGAGACATGAAAACTGCCCTGGCCAGTCCCAGTGGGGCCTGGGCCCCAGGGTCCTTTCTGATCCAAAGGAGTGGGAGTGGAGGGACCAAGGTGGGCAAAGCACTGGACAGACATCAAAGACTCACATAAATTATGTTAACATTACTCACCGCCAGGAGTTACGGCTGCTGAGTCTGTCTGTGTCTTGTGGAATAGGTTCGAGTTTTCACTTACCTCATTGGGAGAGAAGTCACCTTTGCAGACCGCATGAAGTGGATCGCGTGCAACAACAAAGGTAGGTGGCAGAGCACCTGGCAGCCTGTCCCTGGAAACAGACCCTGGGACAGAGTTGCACGCAGAAGGGGATACCCCTGCAAGGAAGGAAGGAGAGCAGCACTGCGAAAAGGGGAGGCCGACCCAAAGGCACTTGCATTTGGGGCCCTGCAGTTTCCGTGGCAGCTCTGAAGCTGGGAGGGCCCTCATGCTTCTCCCAAGTCGAGGCAGTGTCTGGGCCTTTGAATCCCCATCAGCACCACTGGCCCCGGCCGCACCCTGGAAAAGGGACCACCTTGGAGAAAGGAGTTCTCTGTGGCCCAGGGCAGCTCCCAAGTGCCCCAGCCACAAACTGTCAGCAGCTGGGGAGCATGGGCCCTGCAGAGTGGTTCCACATGGAACACCCAGACTTCCACAGCCACAGGGCCCGTCCCCTCCTCCAGGCTACTACACACAGATCTCCACACTGGCCGACGCCCAGGAGAACGTGATGGAGTACCTGCACGTGCTCAGTCGCCCCATGGTCATCAACCACGACCATGACATCATCTGGACCGAAGCCTACATGGACAGTAAGGTGAGGCCCCGATCCCACTCCAAAGTTAGGGACCCCAGGGCATAAGACCTGACCTCCTGGGTGAGGAATGGAGAGAGCAATCACATCCTTGGGAAACGAGCACTGTCACCCACCAGCAGGCCCACCACCTAAGTGCTGCCCTGGAGGCCCAGAAACCCTGTGAGTAGACCTGTCCAGGGTGGCCCTTTGTGGACAGAGCCGCTCTGCTCCAAACTTGTTCCACCCTCCTTCCCATTTTGCTTACCTCCTTCATTGTCTTCTCTCCCCCACCCCCCGTTATTTTAAAAAAAAGAGTCCAACCAGTAACTCAGGATTCTATAGCTTCATAACTATATGAAGCTATGGGGGAAGGGGAAGTGACCCCTTCCCCACCTCTGCCTGTAGGCAGCAATGACTTTCGCAAAGAATGAGATATGAAAGGTAAAATTCAGATGAGGTGTTGGGGAACAGGGACCTTCTGTCACCTCTCAAATCCCATCACAGACACCTGCTTCAGTGACGGTGCATCAGACTGGGATTAAGATGATGCATCAGACTGGGAAGCAGTGGTTTAAATAAAAGTGTATTTCTCCCTCGTGGAAGAGAGGTGGCCCAGCCCAGAGCTGATGAGGAGCTCCCTGGTCACCAGAGACCCAGACCCTTTCGTGCTGTCCACTTGGTCATCCCTACAGACCTCTTATTCCAAGCGGATAGTGGAACTCTAGTCAACAGAAGCCACTCACTTTTAGGAAGCCTTACTTCCAAACTTGAAACTGAAAAATCTAATGAGGAAGGGGGAGGGGACCTGATGGTTAAAAGTTCTTCATTCTCCAAGGTCTACTGTAGACCTCCATGGCTGGGCAATCTCCGTTAGTTGATCCTAAGGAAAGTCAGACTTACCAGACACACCTGCACACACTACTTCTCAGGGCCTATCTTCATGGTAAAGTGGGATGAACATATGGAGCCCCTTCCAAGGGGACTGGAGGAGCCAGCACAGAGAGATGAGGAGTCAGGAGGGCCATCTCGGAGGCTGGGATGTGGCTCAGGCATTCTGAGTAGGGAAGAGGCTGTGTGGGCGCATCGTGTGTGTGTGTGTGTGTGTGTGTGTGTGTGTGTGTGTGTGTGTGTGTGTGTGAAGGGGGCGATGGTGACCGGAGACTGCTACAACCACACCACGGCCTGCTCTCGCACTGTGGCCCCTCACCATGTGCTTGCGTTTGCCGATTGATGCAGTGGCTCTGCATCAATGTTCCTTTCCCTCTTAACTGGTCAGGGCTGTAGTTTGTGCCAACTTGGGTCTAGAGCAGGGATTTCTGGAAGAGCTCTTGCCATGCTAGCCTCTGTCTCTGGGCATGCCTGGGAGGGGCCTGTTCCATGGCTTCGTGCTAATCCGAGACAAGAGGGCTTAGTGATCGTGCCTGGGAGCTGGGCTGTGAGCTCCAGGATTCGGAGACTTGCCCTGGCTCAGAACTTCCCTTGCTAAGTGACATCAGCCCCGTCTGTCTCCCTAGCCCACGCCTCCCCTCCAGCCTTTCTGCCAGCTCTCCCTTTGCAGAGAAGGGAAGCCTCATTTTGGATTGCTTCCTGTGTTGGAAGGTAACGCAGTGGTTTACGTTGGTGACTGTGGGTCCCCTGCACTGTGGACTCCGAGCCCTCTGTCCCTTGTTCTTTCCCCCCTGGCAGCTCTTCACCTCACAGGCGCAGAGCCCGATGCTCCTCACCACAGTGGCCATGCCAGTCTTCAGCAAGAAGAATGAAACAGTGAGTGGCCACTCCCAAGAGGCTGCAGCAAGGACTAGAACTTGCAGCCCCCACTGGCATCTTTAGACCAATGGTTCTTGGCTTGGCAGGGCATCAGAGCCACCTTGGGAGAGCCATAAATGCAGATTCAAGGCCCGACTCACTATGTCAGAATCTCTTGGTCGGGAGGGGGTGGGGGATGAGCCCCA
>PVJD01017636.1:0-16945 GCA_004026545.1 Mormoops blainvillei | reverse complement strand
ATTGGATCGGCCTGCCGGAGGAGGGGCTTTGGAGTTAACAGGAAAGAGAACTGTAGAACTCAAGAACGGTGGGGCTCATGGCTCCTGGCTCACCTCATCCTTCCCATCACCGAAATCCTCGGGGTGGAGGCGGGCAGCAGAAGCTTGGGGACTCTGGGTAAGGTGCGTGGTCCCTGCAGGCCGCACCTTTCCGACCCTTGGAAGGGAGGAGGTGAAGGAATTAATTCCTGAAACGAGCTTAGTTAAGTGCTCTCTAGCTCAGGGGGGTCCTCTGTAACCCCTTCCTGTCATTTTCACAAACCTTCGGACCTGGCCAGTTCAGACCCACCCTACCTGGCCTGACAGCTGCAGGGCGAGAGGCACCTTGAAGTATGGGCGTCAGGTGGAGTTCACTTGAGCACCCTGGTTGCACCAGCTGGAGCTCCCCGCCAACCAAAGCAGTGCCACCTGTTGGTTAGGGTTGTCATTTCTGTGCAGGCCTCCACCCATTTAACCCCTTAAGTTCCCTTGGGAATTTTCAGATCTAGTCTGGGGCTCCTGAAGGCAAGGCAGTCATGAGTTTGGGGGTGGGGTGGGAGTGGGGGGACCACGAACACTATAAGTTGTACAGAACATTTCGATTCCCAAGGGAATCTATCTCCTCCCCCAGATCAGCAAGAATATTTTAATAGGTTGGGAGGCTGGACGTCCGGCCTAGCCATCTCCATCCTTATTTGGCATATACAGAGTGCCCCAGATGTAAATCCTTTAATGGTCAATTTTGGGAATGATCTTAAAGGAGAAGGAGAGAAAAAATAAAGGATTGAGCATTTAGCAAGAAAAAAAATTAATTTCTTAAAAGTTGCTTCCCTAATGAAGATATGATAAAACTGGTTTTTACAAAAACAGAGTTGACAAAGATTTTTCAGATCCTAGCCACACTCCACACTGCACTGAACTAATAAGATGAAAAGACTGCTTATACTCACCGCTGAAAAAGAGAGGACCAGTCTGTGTCGAAACCACCAGGTACAACTTTGTCCTAATATATTTACATACAATAATATACATGACTTGTATTTCTATCACTTGTCTCCAAAGAACTCCAAGTGTGTGGGAAGTTAATTTAAATTAACTTTGACAAATTCAAGTAGTAGTTATACTCAGATTTACAGTTGTGTGGGAGGTTGGCAACCTGCACTCTGTTGTTGAAGCTCAACTGTATTTGAAACCCTTAAAATAGTAACTTCATTAATGACCAGGATTGACAGTAAGTGTCCAGCATTAAGATTTGAAAGTTTTTCCTGTAAGAAATCTGTTTCTTGGGTCAAGTTGTCTTGTCACACTTAAGAGTCTACTTATCTATGTCCATCTGTTTAAGACATGTAAATAGAGCAGGTTCCTTGCATAATAATACTCAAACTACTCAGGGCATTTCAGATTTAATTTAAATCAGAACTTTAATTCTCGCCTCTCTGACCACAGAGAAGGCATATAAATCAGAGATGACTACCTGCTCTGGCTCAGGCCGGCCCACCCGTTAGAAAGATGGGCCGCGTGGACACATTCTGAGCTGCTGTGTGCAGGTATTGGTGACCTTCTAAGCCTGTCTCTTCCATAAACTCGATTCTACCCCATCCATCCAGGTAGAAGTCCTGTGTTGTTCTGTATCTGATGCTGTGTTCACTTGTGGTTGACTTGCAGGGACAACTAAACCTTTGTCAGGCTCGGCCTTATCACTGGTCTCATCGCCACACCACGTCACCGTTCAGCTTTGTGGTCTGTCACAATCCTTTTGCAGTTCAGTAGGTGAGGGAGAAGGCCAAGGCCAGGCCGCAGGCTGACGCTGCGTGAGGGCTCACCACCATGCGTCAGCTAGAAAAGGGTGTCACAGAGAAGCTGATGTGGGCGGCATCGCTGGCTCCTGAAAAACACATCCTGTGGGACAACCCACTTAAATTATACCACTTTTAAACCGTATTTCAGTGATCCACTTTATGGAAAAGTTCACATAGAGGATAATTTGGAGATCTAATAACCCTGTGACTTAGAAAGCACTTACATTCAATGTATCCCCTCCCTTCATTTTTACACCAAGGGAGCTGCCTGTTGTTTCTAGACTCCTGATGGTGAGGCTGGATGTGACAAGTGCCAGGTGCCAAGAAAAGCTGGGGAACTGTGCCAAGACAGACCTGAAGATGATGCCGGCTCACAGCTCTTAGCTCTGTGATCCTGGCAAGTTACTCAACCTCACCCAGCTTTTACTTCCTCATTTGAAAAATGACATTAATACCTACCTTAGGTAGAACAATGTCGAGAAAGTCTTAGTATGCCGTGGGTTCTCAGTTCATGATTCTTTTTTCCTTCTGACTCCAAGACTAATTTATTTTTCACTTCCGCATACCATGAAACATTTTTCATGCACTTTTATTAGACTCCTTTGGTTGCAAGAACAAGAACCCAGTTCAAACCAGCTTAAAAAGGGACATTCCTTTGAAGGATACAGTGCATCTTGGAGTGTGTCTTAGAACCAGGGATCTCACGAATGGCCTGAGGCCAGGAAAGAGATGCCACCATGGGGACAGGCCGTCTCTCTTTAGGTCACTGTAACTGCTTCTTCTGAGAGTCCACTGCCACCTCCTCTGGCAATGCCTGTCTCCCTCTGGTCCTTGGACCACGTGGGTGGGGCGGGGCTCACACAGCACCAGTTCTAAGCTTTCTCTGGTCCATTCGGCCTGTCCTAGGGCTGGCGCGGTCAGCTGAGGCTAGCAGGGCAAAGTCACCTTGTGGCCGATGCAGCTATAAACTTGGGGAAGAAGCAGGGGGTAGGAGGCAGGACGTAACTCTTGGGAAAGAGGGTGCTGGGCAGACCTTCCAATGGGAGCCCTCTGTGACTTTTTCACAAAAGTGACAAATGCCATTCTGATCAGCAGTTTACAATGAAGAGTTTTCTTAGTGGGCTGCATACTGATTCAAGCATGTCAAGGTGAGATTTGGCTAGAGACAAAGAAAGGGGAGGAGAAACAAAGGGATTGACCTGTTTGCTTCCTGGTGCACTTCCAGTCTGTGATTGCACCAGGCGCCCTGAGGGCGCCCCAGGGTGCCTGAGGTATCACCAGTCCTGCGCAGGGCTCAGGAGGCCCGCTGCAGAGGAAGACCAGAATGGAAAAGAGATTCAGGAAATTTATCGAAAGCCATTAAAATGTTTTTAGAGCCAAACAAGCAGTCGTTAAAATGTCTTAGGAGCTATGGTCTGAGACAAAGATAGGAGTATGCTGGGCTCAGTCAGACCACGTAGCCAAGGCCAGAGGAAGTGAAGTGCAAAGTGGGCGGGATTCAGACTCCCCTCTGTCCAAAGCGGATTAAAAAGTGAGGTGTGGGTTGAGAGAGCTAGCCTGGCATCTTGCCATGCTCCCATTGTAAGTTGAAGAGCCAGAAAAAAGAAATACCTTGCACCCTGTGACAGACTAGAAATAACAGGGTCACCTGTGTAGTCCTGGTCTCCCAAATAAATGAAACCTTGAGCATTTTCATACTTTAACCATTCTCAAATGGAAAAGTGTTATCCCTTTCTTCTGCCATGCAGTTGCCAGGAGATATGACTTTTGTGGTCATAATCAAGTGGCGGGGTCTGTGTTCCCACTGTGAGCAACCCATCCCACACTGGGTGAAGACGGGCTTTCTTCCCTCTGCGTGGTGTCCATTGCGCAGCTGTTGTTTTTGTGAGTCATCTCCACTTAGGTCTTGACTCCTTTGCAGACTTTCATAAGTATATTTCTTCTCTTTAGCAAATCCTTTGGTCCCCAGGTCTTTTTTCTACAGGGCGTACCCAGAACCCACAAGGCTGGTTGCAAAATTAATCTGATTTGAAAGCAGTGAGCTGTGGAGTTGCCTGTTGTCAGAGCGACTACAGAAGGGGCCCGGGAGCCCTCTGAAGACTCGCCTCAGGCTCTCGACCAGAGGTGGGTTGAACGGGTTAAGGAGGAGACTTCTGTATCTGTCAGAGCAAAGCGATGGTCTGGACAAAGATGCCCAGGTGTGAACAAGATCAAAGAAGCGGCAGGGCCACCCTGCAAACAATCTGGGAAGAACACAGAATGCAAAACTTAAAAGAAAAGCCCGTTATGGAAGAAATAACATCCCAGCAAAAAAAAAAGAAAAAAAGAAAAAGCATTCCTCCTGAGTCCTGTAAGCTACATATACTTTTGTACTTCATAAGTATAGGGACCAATTAAAATGCACTTAAAGATAGTAAAGGAGCATAAGAGACGAAGCAGGGGTGCAGAGCTAAAGCAACGGAGGCAAAATCATCCTCCCCACAGAGTCAGCACCGGAGAGACAGCGGAGGATGGCTGGGGCGCCACGGTGGGGCCTGCAACCTCTCGCTCTTGCTAGACTGGGGTGCTCAGCACGATTCGCTGCAGCAGCTCCTGGGGATCTGGGAGGAGTGCCCATTCCTGGGCCCTCCGGCTCTGGGCTGTGGTGTGACGCGCCCCCGCAGGTGAATCCGATGCCCTCTAACACACGACAACCAGAAGACTGGCTCTTCCTCTCAGGCTCAAGTCTGGGTGCAGCAAAATCACCCGGTTCAAGTCCCTTCTCCCTGGGCGACCCTAACTGGCACTCCTAACTGGCACTCCTGAAGGACAGAAACGCACCAGACTGTGACACCAGATTTCGTTCACATCTTCCATTTATTGAGCATTGAGCACCAAAGAAGGCATTCACCAGTTTTGGACAACTTTGTCACGGACTAGCTGGCCATGAGGCTCACTGGCATCGGGGGGCAGGAGGGCCAAGTAGACGGGGGTCTCAGCCCCCTCCTCCACAGTCCTGGAGCCATAATCCCCAGCCATGTCTGTCTTCACCCACCCAGGGCAGCACGCATTCAGCAGAATCCTGTCGGCTTTTCTCTTCTCATCCAGGCGCCGGGCCAGGATTCTTGATAAGACCGTGACCCCCAACTTGGACACCCCGTAAGCCGAGCTGGGCCAGCCTTCCCTCTCGTGCACTTCATTCCTGGCATCCTCCACAAACTTCTTCATGAGGTCCACCAGGTCCTCCTCTGTGAGTGTCTCGGAGTGAAACCTCTCCTGCAGATGCTCGCTGCAGTTTTCCAGAGCTCTGGAGCCCTGGAGACTGCTGATGTTCACCACTCTGCCTGAAACGGGATAATCCAACATCTGAAAGTGCACCACGTAAACAATTAGTGGTTGACTATGCCAGCAATGGACTGTGATTGAGTCATGGTGCAGGTTCCATTGCTGATTACAAAACATGACTCTAGAAGGCACCGGTGGGATTTAATTTTGTTCGTTTGTTTCATTCTCTTAAAGAGAAGAACACTCTTCCATTGGTAACAGGGGCTAAAGAGCAGCGATCCCCCATTAGGTGAGGTTTGTAGGAGAATCACCAAGTAGATTATAAAACACCCCCACCCTCCTCCCACACACGCCAGGGGCTTTTGAACCTGCTTTCCGAGCGATAGCACCTCCAACCTGGAAATTAAAGCTCTCTCTCGGTTTGCACAATTTCTGAGCGCCAAGCCATGCCTTGGGGATGGCCCTTGTCCGCCCTCCATGATGGGCGCTTTCACATGTGGAGTGCACTGATTTTCCACCCTGGCTTTGATTTTCCTTACGTTTTAAGCGATCGTTAATAAATAATTAAATGTAATTAATGAGTTAATGTTCATAATAACAATAATTCACAGCACTAAAGACACAGTTCTGTTTGTAAACACAAACGTGCAGGCCCAAATTATAAAACAACTTGAAGTGTTGGTGGAAATCCAAAAACCAGTACACATGTGAATTTACACATTTCACCCAGTATAGAAAAACACCAGTTTGGGGGGAATTCCTTTCTTAGAATTTTTCTGAAGCCATATCCTTTGCATCCAATAGGATAACTGGGTTTTATTTCCCTTTCTGAGTGGCATTCCCCACAAGTACACAACCCCGTACGGAGGTCGGTCACTCTGCCCCTGAACGAGAGCACCCGGGATCCCCCAGGTACCTATGACTTTCAGTATTTTCTTTCCTTCATTACCCTCCCCCCCCACCCACTCTGGTAATATACATGTCCTTCCCAATTTTAACTTTTACTTGAAACCTACAGAGAAGCTGCAAGAGTAGGTCAATAAACACCCAGATACCCTTCATCTAAGTTTACCAATTGTTAACATTTTGCCACACTTAAGACATTTACCATGGTACAACACTATTATCTAAAAAAGGGATTTTCAACCCATGTGCTGCAAGAATTTTTAAAACATGCAATACCTGACTATTTAGTCAGGGGCACTGACCTCTTTTCCCTTCAATTGTCAAATAAAAAATGACAAGAGCCAACACAACCATAGCCATCTGATGTGAATATCCTGTCTTGAACATTAAATATATAGGCCCTATAACAGTTGCATTTTACTGGTCATGTTGTGTCTGATTGGTTAATTCTTGATACCAGAAATCCTTATACACAAGTGTAGACACCTGATTTTTTTAAGTCATTTTCAGGCACCACAGCTGGTGTGGCTCAGTTCGTTGGGTGTCGTCCTACAGACTGAAAGGTTATAGGTTCGATTCCTGGTCAGGGCATATGCCTGGGTTGCAGGTTTGGTCCCCAGTCAGGGTGCATGCAGGAGGCAACTGATCAATGTTTCTCTCTCACATCAATATTTCTCTCCCTTTCACCCCAGCTGGTGTGTAGCTCAATGGTTTGAGTGTCGGCCTGCGAATGAAAGAGTCACCAGTTTGATTCCCGTCAGGGCACATGCCTGGGTTGCAGGCCAGGTGGCCAGCAGGGGGCACGCAAGAGGCAGACACATGATGTTTCTTTCCCTCTCTCCCTCCCTTCCCTCTCTCTCTCTGGAATCAAAAAACAAGAAAAAGAAAAAGATTTTAAAAAGTCACTTTGGAGCAAAAAAGGTAGGTAATTACTACGTTTTTTGGTAAATCAATGAAAATTATACCCGCTTTTTTGTCAGATTGGCAAAAAATATATTTTTTGGTGTGCCACAGAATTTTAGTAATTGGTTTATCTCTGCCATGAGATGAAAGGGCTGAAAATTGCTGATCTAAAGGATAATCCGATTCAAAGGTCCCCAGGTGTCTCAGTGGTCTTCCCTTATAGGTTTTGTTTGTTTTCATCCAGGTTCCAGTAGGAGGTCATGGGTTGCATTTAGTTGTCATATCTCTTTAGTCTACTTTACAGAAGTTGACCTTTTTGAAGACTCTACTCTAGGACATTATTTTGTAGCATTTTCCCCAGTTTGGATTGGCCTGATGTTTTCATGATTAGGTCTGCTTCAATATTTTGGCCCGAAGTACTACATGGGAGATGTTGTGTTCTTCATTACTTTCTGAATAGTTTTGTTCTCAATCGTTTGGCTGCTATCGGCAATTAAATTTAAAAGGGAAAGGAAGAAAAGAAAAACAAATTGCTGGAGCTACTCTATGCCTCTGATGGAAATTAAAAAACGTTTAAGAGGAAGAAATGTCCTCTTTGCACTGAGGGAACACCTCTGGGAGAGGACAAGGGGCGACAGTCTCAACAGCCAGATGGGTCCAGTCAGCCCTGAGAAGGGTCTCCCCGAAACCACCCGCCCGCATGCCCTCTGCTGAGGGCCAGGTGGCTGCACAGGTGCAAACACCTCCTTTTTGGACAGTGTGGGCAAGCGGCTCCCCCTAGTGGCTTGATGCTTGCTTAACCTATTTCATCAGAACCTTGAACAAACAAGCACGCCGAATAACTTTGTTTAAAGTGATATTATAAACCTAAATTTAAAAAGTGGCTATTAAACCAGGGAGAAAGCGATTCCCTACAAATCAAGAAGCAATAATACTCAGTATTCTGCCTTCCAGGTAAACGTGAGGTTTATTGAAAAGTGACAAAAATTCTCAACGTGTTGTAAAGCAGAGATTCTGCTCTGGGAAGTGCTGTTCTAGAGTGAATTAAAGACAGTGAGTCACCTGTTCTGGGTTGATCCCTGAGCCCCGCCCTCCTTAGAGCCTTCTCTTTTTTTTCTCTCTCTTTCAAATGGCTTGGTCTGCAATCATTTGGTGGGGCAACCCTTACTTCACTAGAATTAATTATCCTGATTTGATTGAGGGGCATAGTCAAGAAACCTGGGCGCTGTTTGCAGCTCTATCACCACCCAGCTGTGTTCACTTCGATGGGCCTCAACTTTCTTCTCTGAAAGTGAAGGTGTAGAAGCATAATTTCTGCAGTAGCTTGCGGCTTTCAAGATAATTCTATGATTCTAAAATCCAGAGGGAGAAGACTTCCTGGCACTCGGCTAAGAGACATCGCTACAATGAAACCCTGTGCAGCAGTAAAAAAGCTCTCTGTCCTGATCAGGAAAGAGCCTCAGAGTAAATGAAGAAAACGAGTTGGCAAACATTATACTTAATGTTCCCTGTTTGTACATATACAAAAAAATGTGTGTGTATATATATATATATATATATATATATATATATATATATATATATATATGTGTGTGTGTGTGTGTGTGTGTTTAGATTTGCTTAAATTTGAATTTTAAACCCCTTCCCTAGGCCCTGGGCACTCATCAGCTCGTGTACCTAGACCCAAGGCTTCCTTTTGCCAGCGGCACCTGCAACTCTACTTGTGGGTTTTACGTTATCCCACCCCACTAAGAAACCAACGAAGAGAATTACCTGTGGAGGCTGGAGGTGCGACTTGGGCAAGTTGGGGCAGGGGGCAGTACAGATACAACTCTTACCAGGCAACTTTTTAGATTTTAAGATTTTTACATTAGGGATCACCTTTATTCAAAATGTTTTATTTTAAAAAAATATAATAAGAACCACAGAGCTTTTTCTTTAGTATCAGAGCTTTGTAATAAGAACCACAGAGCTTTTTCCTTAGTATCACAGGTGACTTTTGGGAGGAGAAAGTCCTCCGAGAAGCCTTCTCTCCCACGCCCCATCCAGCACAGATGTAATAGAAACTTAGGATTCTTAGGTCCCCCCCAAGGACTCTGTGCTCCAAGGCCATGACTGCCC
This sequence comes from Mormoops blainvillei, assembly GCA_004026545.1. Taxonomy (NCBI): domain Eukaryota; kingdom Metazoa; phylum Chordata; class Mammalia; order Chiroptera; family Mormoopidae; genus Mormoops; species Mormoops blainvillei. The sequence continues at coordinate 7,934 of PVJD01017636.1, read as the reverse complement.
AGGTCTCTTGTATACCCAGGACTCAGAGTAACGACTGGGTTATAGTAGGCGCTCAACAGATATTTGTGGAAAAAGTAATTAATGTGATTTATTGAAAACTTTGGAATGTGAGCAAGAAATTTTCTAACAAAGAAAATTTCTTTTTTTTTCAATTAGCAATAATCATGCCTCAGATAAACCTTGTTGGCTACGATACTTGGGAAAGCTAAGAGGAAACTTTCTTGTGGGTATTGTGAATCAGCCAGAAAAGTTTGGTACAAGAAGAAAGGAATACAGGGCAAGTCATAACAATGCCAGAACAGATACTATCCCCTGGGCCCCCAGGTGACATGGGTGTGGCTCTGTCACCTTGGTGAGCTTGGGGAAGGCTCACAGAGGTCGCAAAAAGGCCAGAGGACTTTGGAGACTTGCAACGCCTTATCATTCTAGGGGTGAGTTCGTGACATGGGAGACTCAAGAGCATGGCCATGTGTTGCACATACCTTTGAAAGCTAAAGCCAAAAGATTTGGGTGAGGAGGCAGACACACTACTATAAATAAAAATGCCATTTTCAGTGCTTCCCCCACAGAGAAATAGCACCCCTGGGTGATTCCTTTGGGAAGCACAGATGCAACTCGACAATACCCACTCACCATGAGGTTTTATTATCGGCAGTAATTCGGTGCAGACATTTCTCGTAGCAAAAAAGTTTGTCTTCAGTGTTATCTCAGCTTGAATGTCAAAGGGGGTTGGATCGTCAACTTTGAAAAGGAGAGAAAACAAAGAGAAAAAAAATCAGGCATTTCCCCCTAGGAATTCATAGGACAAAGTGGATCTCATCTCTCATTAAAGGGAGGAAAAGCTAACTTCACAATAATTTTTAAACCACTAGGTCGGTGGTTCTCAGACTCCAACCACACATCTGAGTCACCTGCAGGGCCTGTTAAAACAGCTTCCTGGGTCCCACCCCCAGAATCTGGATTGCTTTTCCAGGTGACGCTACAGCTACTGGTCTGCATGCAAGCCGGGCTTCGACCACTGCTTCTCAAACTTAGACGGGCAGGGGGGCACCCGGATTCTGTTAAAATGCAGATTCTGATTCAGCAGGTGTGGGGCAAAACCTTAAGCTCTGTGACTAGCGAGCGGCCAGGGTTGCAGGTACTGCTGGGCACTGCCCACACCTTGAGGGGCAAGGCTTCCATTGCCCACCCGCCCCTGTTCCCCGCATGCAGTCCCCACAGCCGGGTGTTTACCCACCAGTCCCTCAGCCATTGGCTGCAGGGGGTGTCAGCCACCTCCCCCCGCGCCCCCCGGAAAGCCCGCGGGCTGAGTTGCAGGTGCGCACACACAGCAATGGTGACTACCCAAGGCCAAGGGGATGAGAAGTCCCGCTTCACAACAGTTCGTTTTACTCGGTTCTGCCTCTAGGTTTCTCTTCTCCATTAGGTTGTGAGGCTGGCCTGTTATTTCTTTTTACCCACAGCGCATGGCAGCTCAGCAACTTTCTTAATTGAGTACTAGGGTAAGTAATCGCCTTGATTTCCGCCCCCCACCCCCAGTACGTAGATGCTATTTAAAACAACCCTTGTATGTTTGATAACAAACCCAAGTTCCCTGGGGGAGGGAACAGGCTCGCTTCCTTTATGCCAGAACCTATCAAAGCTCTCCATGAAACAAAGTCTCAATTCCACTAACATGCAAGTGCGCGCTAATCGTGTTTCAGAGATTCATTTCCTGTCCCAGGCAGATGGCTCCTGGCATCTGTGAATGCGCCCTTTCAAGAAAGCGAAAGCCCAAAGTGAGCTTGGAGACCCTTTGCAGAGAAAATGTTTCTTGCATTAGACTGAAAACTGATGAGCTAAGTAGGGCGTGGCCCCCTCCCAGGAGAGGGTTTACTTGTTGCAAACCGCAGCAGCTGACAGCTCCGCCAGGGCTCTGGGCTGTGCACAGGCCCGCACAGGCCAGCGGGCGGGGCGCGTTGTGCCCGGCACCCGCCCCGTTTGGCGCTGAGCTAACCTCTCCCGCAACTCTGGGAAGCGAGAACCCGCCACAGGAGGCGAGAGCCGAGGGCATCCCGAGGGGCTCACGCTGCCCTTCCCGATCGCTCAAGTGGATGGGTGGGGGCGCCTGCGGCTCGCAGCCCCACACCCTTGGGCACCCAGGGACCTCCCACTCCCGCACCTACACTTAAAGGCGATGCCCGCGTTGTTGATCAGCACATTGAGCCCCCCGTACTCCTTGCGCAGGAAGTCTCGCAGGGCGCGGATGCTCTGCAGGTCGTCGATGTCCAGCTGGTGGAAGCGCGGGCTCAGGCCCTCGGCCTGCAGCTGCTGCACCGCCGCCTGGCCCCGCGCCGCGTCCCGCGCCGTGAGCACCACGTCCCCCGAGAACTGCCGGCACAGGTCCCGCGCGATGGCGAAGCCGATGCCCTTGTTGGCTCCGGTGACCACCGCCACCCGGCTGCAGGACGACATGGCTACGTGGGGGGCCCGCGAGGCACGTGCGCGGAGAATGGATTGAGCTGGAGGCCAAGCGGAGCACCCGCTTCAGAGACCCGGTCACTGTCAGAGAAGCGGCACTGAACTGAGTTCTGGGATTCAGTGCTGTGACTTTGGGCAGCGAGGCCCCAGCCTCGGTCCCTCCCTCCAAGGAGGGGCCTTCTTTTCCCCGAAGCTTCCGTAATGCCCGATTCCCGGGTCCGCCCCCACCCAGCGCAGCGCGCTCTTAGAGACTCCTTGGAGCCATGCCGTCCTGTGTCTGGCGGTGGAGAAGTTATCCTTCTTCCAAAAGCGGACCGTGATGCGTCGATAGGGTCTAGAGATTCTGGCAGTGGGACTGAAGAAACTGTTTTAGGAGAACCCCAAACAGAGAAAAAGAAGCGCTGAGTGTTTCTCTTGGGTATGCGCCCAACGTGCCCTGTAAGATGAGAATGTTTGCTTTTTCCTTAAAATGCAATGAAATTATTTAGGTATGGTAACAGCTTCTGGGTACATAGGTCTCATTGCTTGCTTAAGAGAAACCCAAGGGAGAGAATTAGAGCAAAAAGGTCCTACGAGTGATTTACAGGTGTGCGCAGGGAACATCGCTCTGTGTGAGCGATGTGCGCCCCGGAGAGGGAGGGAATGTTTATGAAGCTCTTACCCGTGTGTTAAGTCTTTCACTGGAATGCTTTTACTTGGTCCTTATATAACTCCTAGGGGTGCCAAGTGTCTGCATTTTAGGTTTGTCCAAGATTCTATCTTTCTCTCTCTCTCTCTCTCTATATATAGATATATCTATAGATGTCTATCTATATCTATATCTATCTATATAAATTTTTTTCTCCCAGTGAAATCTGTGTACCCACAAAGTTCAGCTGAAAAGGAACTCCCACAGGTGTATCAAGGCGTGGATGGGCAATTAGAACTGCCCCACCCGCCTTCTTTAGTGTAATCGGAGTGTGTGTGATCTGAGGGGAGGGCGTTTCATGGTGACCTGTAGATTTACTGCTTCAATCTCATCATGACTCAGCTTTTGCCAAGCAGAGCTGGCTTAAGCCGCCTGCCTCTGTCACGTTGACTGCGCCTTCTCCATGTGAGGTAGGCACCTGCTATGTGGCAGTCCCCAGCTGTGGCTCAACCAACATTTTTTCCCCCTACAGATTATCTGGAACTCTATTTTAAAGATATAAGGCTATCCAGATTTTCAATTTCTTCTTGACTGAGCATAATTCATGTTTTTCAAAAAATTAATATATTTCATCTAAGTTATTGACACTGTTGATATGAAGTTGTTCATCATATACTCTTATTAACCCTTTTCACAGTGGTAGTGATGCCACACCCTCATTCCTGATATTGGTAATTTGTGCTTTTCTTATTTTCTTTTCCTGATCTGCCTGGCTAGAGGTTTACCAATTTTTTGCTTTTTTTTCCCCAAGACACCAGCTTTTGGTTTCATTGATATTTTTCTCTGGTGATACTATATTTTTGTTCTAATCTTTATTTCCTTTCTTTTGCTCACATTGGGTTTTATTTTCTTTTTCTAGTTTCTTACCATGGAAGCTGAGGTCATTGTTTTGAGACCTTTCTTTTTTTCTAATATAAGCATTAAGGCCTGTTAATTTTCCTTTAAGTACTAAGTTAGTGGCAACCCATAACCATTGATATGTTGCGTTTCAATTTTAATCAGTTTAAAAATACTTTCTAGCCCTGGCAGGTGTGGCTCAGTGGCTTGAGTGCTGGCCTGAGAACCAAACGGTTGGCAGTTTGATTCCTGGTCAGGGTACATGCCAGGGTTGTGGGCCACATCCCCGGTTGGGGGTGTGTGAGAGACAATCAGTCGATATATCTCTCACATCGTTATGTTTCTCTCCTTCTCTTCCTCCCTCCCTTTCCCTCTCTCTAAAATAAATAAATAAATAAATAAATAAATAAATAAAATCTTAAAAGAAAACTTTCTAATTTACTTTTTAGTATCTTCTTTGACTGTGGGTATTTAGAAGTATATTTTTTATTTTTCTAACTGTTTTGGGATTTTCTAGATATGTTGCTGTTATTGACTTCTAATAATTCCACAGTAGTCAGAGAACATATTAAGCCTGTGTTTTTCTTTTTTTGATAATTCATTTTCCCACAGACCACCCCTTCACACTCCTTCAAACCACCTAAGGTTGCATTTATGACAAGAATTTATCATCCAAATATTAACAGTAATGTTAGCATTTGTCCCAATATTCTAAGATCACAGTGGTCTCCTGCTTTAACGATTTCTAAAGCTCTTTTGTCCGTTTGTTCCCTGCTATGTGATCCAAACCCAGGTGACCGCCTGGTGCCAGAGATTGCACGGATCCATAGAACGGTCGGAGATAATAAGTACAATAGGACATCTCGGGAATGGACTCTGAAGTTTGCCTTGTGGTGTTGCTATCTTCAAGTCAGAATAACCTGGGTTCCAGCTGGAAAAATTTTACATTGTTCCTTTCTGATTTTCTTATCCAGCTGCTCCCCAATTAGACTTCATTGTTTTTAGTTTCATTTTTCTTTACCTCCCTCCCTTCATTCATCATGCTCATCTGAGAAGCTTAAGTTTTTCCAGCTTTGGACAATAATTGCTTTCAGAAACTGTAGTTATTAGAGAACCATTGCCCGAGATTCAGAATTATTATTTTTTAAATGGATCATGTACATTATGTGGCCAAGGTCTTCACTCTCACTTGGTTATGAGACAAAAGCCATTCCTCATGGCTCTAACAGGCTGAAGAGATTACCTAAAGGGAGGGAGGTAGATGTTCAGGTTACATCAAAGGAAGCACCATTGTTCTAGCAACATCCATTCTTGTTTAAGTCTTCCGCTGTTAGAGAGCTGAGGCTACTTCATATCCTTTATACTCATAACTGAGGTGGCTGGAGAACTGGTATTGGATTTACAGCATCAACAGAACAGAAAATGTGATGTATTTCATTCATGTCATAAAGGAATGACCTGTTCTTATTCGAGAATGGAAACTGGAAATCAAACACCCTTTGTATTCCAAAGTAGGGTCTCGAGTATTTTGTAATTAAAAAAAAAATCCTCACCTGAGGATATGTTTATTGATTTTAGAGACAGAGGAAAAGAGAGGGGGAGAGAGAGAGAGAGAAGAAGAGAGAGAGAGAGAGGTGAAAAACATCGATCGGTTGCCTTTACTGCACAGCCCAACTGTGGATTGAACATGCAGCGTAGGCATGTGCCCTGACCAGAAATTGAACCCGTAGCCTTTTGGTGTACGGGACAATGCTCACCAACTAAGCCACCCGGCCAGGACTGTCATTTTCATTTAAATTGTTAGGAGGCTTGGAGCTGTTAGTTAAGCTGCCATCCAATACGCTGTTTAATATAGCCCTGAATAAAGGATGCAAGTTGTCAATGGATGAGTGATTAACTACTAGCTCTGCTAATAATTTATTTATTTATTTTCAATAAAGTTGCATAAACCAAAAAAACAAAACAAAACTACTTTCTTTGCTTATGTATGAAATAGCAGCAAATAAGTCACATCTTCAGGTTCCACTTCTAATTCTAGTTCTCTTGCTATTTCCACCACATCTGCAATTACTTCCTCCACCGAATCTTGAACCACCTCCCAAAGTTATCCATGAGGGCTGGAATCAGCTTCTTCCAAATTCTTGTTAATGTTGATATTTTGACCCCTTCCCATGAATCAAAAATGTACTTAATGGCATCTAGAGTGGTGAACCCTTTCCAGAAGGTTTTCAGTATCCTTTGCCCAGATCCATCAGAGAAATCACTATCTATGGCAGCGCTATCTAACCTTATGAAATGTATTTCTTAAATAATAATGCTCGAAAGCTGAAATTACTTCTTTAAAAAAAAATTATTTATTTATTTTTAGAGAGAGGGGAAAGGAGGGAGAAAGAAAGGGAGAGAAACACTAATGTGTGGTTGCCGCTCATGCGCCCCCAACTGGAGACCTGGCCTGCAGCCCAGGCATGTGCCCTGACTGGGAATCAAACCAGTGACCCTTTGCTTCTCAGTGCGGTGCTCAATCTACTGAGCCACACCAGCCAGGGTTGAAATTACTTCTTGATCCGTGGGCTGCAGAGTGGATATTAGCAGCCACAACATTACTCTCATTGTACATCTCCATCAGAGCTCTTGGGTAACCAGGTGCATTGTCAGTCAACAGTAATACATTGAAAGAAAGAAGTAAATTTTTTTTTTTTGTCTGAGCAGTAGGTCTCAGCATTGGACTTAACATATTTAGGAAACAATTTTGTAAACAGATGTGCTGTCATCCAGACTTTATTCTTCCATTTATAGAGCACAGACAGAGGAGATTTAGCAGAACTCTTCAGGGTCCTGGAGTTTTTGGAATGATGCATGAGCATGGCTTCAACTTAAAGTCACAGCTGCCTTAGCCCCTAACAAGACTCAGCCTGTCCTTTGAAGCTTCGAAGCCAGGCACTGACTACTCTTCTCGAGCTAGGAAGGTCCTTGATGGCATCTTCTTCCAACAACCGAAAATCTGTTGGTTAGCGCAGGCACCTTCATGAATTATCTCAGCTGATTTTCTGGGGAACTTGCCACAGCTTCAACACAAGTGCTTGCGGCATCGCTGGGCACGTCAATGTTCCGAGACAGCTTCTTTCCTTAAACCTCATGAGCCAGCTTCTGCCAGCGTGAAATTTCCCTCTGAAGCTTCTGCACCTCTCGTGAAGGAGCTCCTACAAGCCTTGCTGATGGCTGCACTTTGCTCTGAAGGACTTCCCGGAGGACTGCGAGTGGGCAGAGAGGACAGAGAATGCTCAGAGACAAAGAGGCTCAAGAAGGGAGGTCCTGTAGGAGGGTTTGCAATTCTCCAGAGACAGCCGAAGGCATACCGTAGAGCCGGGGTGGCGGAGGACTCTGGGGAGAAACCGCAGAAAAGCTCTTAGGACCTGGTGGGTGGAGCGTTACTAACTACTTCTGGTTTGGTGCTTCCCAACTCGAATAGAGTTTTTCTCAAATAAACTCTTACTACTCTGATACGCTTCAGCCTATCTCTTAACAATACTAAATAGTTCCGCAAAAAATAGTTTATGCTTGATAAAGTACAAATAACAGCTGATCAACGGGAATTGACTGAGGATAAAAACATGAAAATGTGTGTAGAAGCTTTACAGGATGGATCAGCCATTCCTTTCAATCCATCCTGCCCCACACTGGCTCCTCCCAATGTTAGACATCCTTTTCTGGTGCTATTTCTGTGTCTGTTATGTAAATTATATGTTGAATATGCTCGATGGTCCTTGTGCTGGAAGAGAGCCTTGGCGTAGGTCCAGGGGGTAGCCCGTGAAAGGTCTGGCCTGTTGCCAGCTGCTGGGGGTAACCTGGAAACTCGACCTGCCCCGCCTGATAAGACTGTCCTCGTTTACTTGCGGGTTTCCAATCAGGCAATGTATCTTAGCAACATGATTACGGCGAGGCTACCTGG
>PVJD01017635.1:0-16944 GCA_004026545.1 Mormoops blainvillei | reverse complement strand
GGCAGCGGCGCCGCCTTGGCAGTGCAGTGGATGTGGATGCTGAGCCCCGGGGGCAGGGAGATGTTCTCCAGCTTCTCCTGGTGGATGACCGGGGGCAGGGCCGCCACGTGCAGGCGGATGGCCAGGCTGTCGGCGCCCGCGGCGTTGCTGGCTACGCACTTGTAGACGCCCCTGTCGGCAAAGGACGCCTCTTTGATGGACAGCGTGCGGTTCTCGTGCAGCGTGATCCTGCCTTCCACGGGCGACACGGTCTGCCACACTCTCCTGTCGGGGAAGATCCAGGAGATCTGGGGAGCCGGGGTCCCCTTGGCCAGGCACTCCATGGCAATGGTGTCCCCCAGGTAGACGGTGACGTCCTGGTAGTGGGAGGCCAGGATCTGGGGCTGCTGCACGGAGACCGACAGCAACACCACCATCCTGTCGGCGCCGTGCAGGTTTTTGGCGGTGCACATGTACTGGCCCCGGTCTTGCACTTGCACCTTGCGGATGACGAAGGTGCCGTTCTTGAGCACCTCAAAGCGTTGCACTCTGGTGTTGGGGGTCATGAGAGCGCCTGCAGGTCAGAAACAGGGACAGTCAGGTGCCAGAGGACACGCCTTGCCAGTGAAAAGCACACAATCGTTAGGCATCCAATGCTCTGTTGTTGTCAGACACGGCAGAGGCACAAAGACCCGCCCCCCACCGAGGGCCCCAGGGGGCGCTGCAGGGTCACCCAGGCCTGCAGCCCCCCGCCACCCCGGCTTGGCCGCAGCCGCCGGCCCTTCTGTGTGCTGTCCGGGCAAGCTGACCACGAGGCACTGGTTTCTGCTGACATCCCGCGGCAGTGCACGGACCCGCCCTCCTCTCCCTCTTCCCCCCACTCTCTCTAGTCCCCGTGGTTTATAAACGAGGGGCAGTCCCGGGCGCGTCCCTCCCGCTGGCTTCACGGCAAGCCCGCGCGGTCTGCTCTCTGCATTCCTTTCCCGGGGAACTAGGGACACTAGGGTCTCTCGTGCCTGTCCTGCCGCCTCTCTCTCTCCCTCTCCGCTTCCCGGCCAAGCCTGCTGCCGTCCTGCGTGGCCCTGTGTGTCCAAGCGCGTCCCCTCCTCCAAGGACAATCAGGAACAAACTACCTTCCAGTGGCAGTCGTTCCCTGACCGGAGATCGGGGGCGCGGGTTACCCGAAGAGTCATACATCGCACCCTCAAAAAGTGGAAAACCCTCAGTTTTAAGCCACCGGAGCGGCGTTCCTGAGTCCCGGCTGACACGCTGGGCCAACTGCTTCGTGGGGACGTCCTTGTCAGCCTCTGTCTTTCATGAGTCTCTCTAAGACCCGAGTCCGAGCTTTAGAGGGGGACTTGGAATCCTGGATTCCGTCCCCGAGTTTGAGTCCTGTCCTTTGCGAAGCTCGTGCTTCCCCTAAGTGGCCTGCGCCGCACCCCCCACCCCCACCCAAGCACGGCTCCTGCAGGGGACAACCCCCAGATGGCCGTGGCGACGTGCTGACAGCAGCTGCCAAGGCCACAGCTCCTCCCTGCAGAGCCCGGCGGTCGGGCGGGGGAGTCGGTCCCGCCGCCCCCAGGCCAGGCGATGCAGCTGAGAAGTCACCCTGCTTTGTGCCTGAGTCGTCCTCAGCGACAGGTGGCCGTGGGCAGCGAAAGCCACCTGCTGCCCACCGGCCCCTCACCCCCTACACAGGACTGCACCTCCCACGGACGCATTCGGTGACGCAGAGCTGGCAGCAGCCTTGAACGGAAACGGGACAGGGAACGGGAGACCCCAAGGATCGGTGGAATCTCCCTGCAAAATGACGTGTCTGGCTGCATCGGATCGACCCCGTTACGGTGCTAACGCCGTGGGCTGCCAGGGGCCCCTCTGACCAAACTCGCTTGGGAATCTCGCGGAACGGTCGACCTGGAACGCTCACGAGATCAGACGTCGTTCCGAGTGCCGGGTGTGTGCGTGCCTGCGACACGTGCGCGACGAGGCGGCACGGGGCTCCCCTGAGGGAGCCCGCACAGCAGCTCTCTGACCAGAACCCGCGCCCGAGGGCCACAGCCGTGTCAGGGAGGACAGCGGGCGGGGAGGAGGGGCAGCCGCCCTGGAGGCTGGAGCTGCACAGACTTGACTTCCTCCTCTCAGCTAGAATGATTTTTCTGCATTTACACAAAGCAGGTGTCGTTTCCACGGAGCAAAGGGCCCTTGGGGCACGTTGGGATTGCCGGGTATAGGCCACTAGACAGGCCATCACTGGGGCCAGCCTTGCATGTCCCCCCGAAGTTCCTGAGCTGAAGCCCAAACCCCCGGGACCTCGGAATGGGACTGTGTTTGGAGATGTGGTCTCTTGAGAGGTGACTATGGTGGGTGGAGGTCCCTAGGGTGGCGCTGATCCCACAGGGCTGGGGCCTTAGAAGAAGAGGAGTTGGGGACACAGGCATACCCAGAGGGACGACCGTAGGAGGACACACGGGGGGATGACGGCTGCGGTCCACACACCCAGGACAGAGGCCTCGGGTGGAGCCAGCCCGGCGCCCACCTGGGTCTCAGACTCCAGCCTCCAGGACGGGGAGGGAGAAATGTCCCTCTTTTGAGCTGCCTGGTCTACGGGGTCTGTGACGGCAGCCGTAGCCAACAAACCCAACCGTACGGCTACATTCAAACCAATGCAGTGCCTGGTGACCTTGGAACGAGGTGCGCCTCCCTTTACAAGGCACAGAAAGGCCCTGGGGAATCCATGCGCCTCTCCCGCCACCTCCAGACCGACACTGTACCCTGCGTGGAACGTAGAAGAGTTCTGTCGTGTGGAAAGGGAAGAGGCCCCTCGGTGAAACACCCCTAAATGCAGGTGCCTCCCCACCCCAAGAAGCTGGCTCATGTGGCCATGGCTCCAAGGACAGGTCCCACGCCTTCCAGTCTCTCACTTCCCGCCTCCATAAAGGAACGTGGCTGGAGCACCTGGGCCCTCGGACGCACCCCAGTTCACCCTCGGTCTTTTGGCCCAGGGTCTCTGCCTGTGCCCGAGCTCTCGGACAGAAGCGACTCCGCCCACACGCGTCCCAGGTACAATGCCGACGCCGAAACGTCCTACCTGTAGCCACCTTGGTCCAGGTGATGAAAGGCTTGGGTTTCCCTGTCGCCTCACACGGCAGCACCACGTCGGTCTCCGCGAAGACGGACACCGTCTGAGGGGATTTGGTGATAATTTGGGGCTTTTCCCCAAGTGTCCAGAATTTGGAGGCAGGTGGTCCTCCGGCAGAGAAGAGCTTGGAGCTGCTCTGAGGGAAGCTCCTGGAAGGAGGTCCCGGGGACGTCACGAAGGGGATGGAGCTCCGCGTGGGGTGCACCAGAGGGACACTCTGTACGTTTGTGGAGGGCGGTGACACGGTCCGGGGACGCGGCAACAGCGGAGGTGCTGGGGGGCCGAAGTCCGTGTGGAGGACGCCGTGAGCGTGAATCTTGTTGTAGGGACTCAGGTTGGCTTTTCTCTCTGCCGTCGCTGGCAGAGCAGAGGTTGCCGTTGGGGGCTTGGGAGTCCCCGCCAACTGGGGGAAAGAGAAGGTCCTGTTGAGAAGCAACGGGAACCTTCCGTGGGCATAAGGAGGCCCCCTCGCGCTCGGAAGCCGGCCCACGGGGTCTCCGAGATCGGGCACGTTGTTGCTTCCCAACACTTTGGAGAGGCCGGTGAAGCTGTCAGCCCCTCGTTCGGGCAGCTTATTCGGCTGGGAACTGTGCCAGCGGTCAACGGGACTTGCGGCGCTGGAGACTCTGGGCGTCGCCGGGTGCTTACTCTCCGGCAGGACCCTCGAAGGGTAGGCCGTGATGCCCGGTTTGTTGGTGAAGTGACGAGGGGCCTGCAAGGTTACCAGGTATCTGAAGGGACTTGGCGTGGTCCCGTGAGGTGGCCTCATTGTCCCTCTTGCGGGGGCTCTGGTGGGCTGGGGGAGACCGTGGACTCTCCCGTCCCGGCGGTAACTCTCGGGGCCCCGTGGAAGGCTATTTTTGGTCCGATCGTCGAATGCTTCCTTCCCTGACCCCTGCTTCGGCGTGAACTTCAGCGCACCCTCCGCGGCGGAGGGGCTGGATAATTCATTTGTCCTCCAGACAGGCTCTGTCCCTTCACGGTCCACGGGCGGCGCTTTGGTTTCCGGGATCCGCACAGAATTGAAGAAAACATTTTCCTTGGCATCCACGGCCACAGGAGACGCTGTGGCGGTGGGATTTGCAGGCTCCGTGGTGGTGCGTGCCACCGATGTGAGAGCCGTGGGCGGCCACGGGGGTGCCGGCTCTTCCACGCGGGCAGGGGGGCGCCCCTGGTCGTCGGGTCTGATCTCAGAGCGAGGAAGGACTGCAGTGGCTTTGTAAAAATCCTGACCGTGTGTGGTGGTCGCCGTTTGGCGTGATGATGGCTCTGCTCTTGTGCCCTTGGGGGCTGTGGAAGGAACGGCTTCCTCCGGCGGAAATGACGTAGAAAAGGCAGCCGAGGGGGGCCCCTCGGAGGGAAAGTCCCCGTCCTCCGGCTCTTGCAAAACGGGCGGCAAGTCGGTGACGTTTTCCGAAGAGGTGGTGGTGGGTGTGTCTGTGTCCGGCATCCCGGGTTGAGTTGCCCCTGGGGGATTCCAGCGTCCAGGTCCCGGTGACGCAAAAGGAGGTGGTTCTTCCTGAGAGTGTCCCACGGTAAAAACCTCAGCGACTGATGGGGATACGACATTTGCGCCTGACTCGCCAGGGACGAAACTGTCGGTTCTATCGTTGGGGATGCCGGTGACACCATCCCTCTCGACGGCTTTGCCATCGGATGCAGGCTCACGCGTGGCGGGGGCTGTCTCTCGGAACGCGTGAGGAGACGCAGGTGTGGCGGGTGTGGCTGTCACGTGATAGGTCCCTCCACCGATCTCCCGTGGGTCCCCAGGTCCCAGAGAAGTGGCTGGAGATGCACGTGAGGGTTCTGGCCAGGCGGTCATGACGCTTGTACGTCTGTTTTCTACAGAAGGAGCAGGCGTGGGTGCTGACACAGTAGATGTCGCCGTGGGCGTGTTGTACCGATGCCTGGGGGGCTTTTTCCCGTGTTTCCTTCGTGGGCCTGCCCGGGTGACGTGCTCTGCCTGCGTCCCCACTTCCGCCTGTCTTGGGGTCCCGACTGTAGGCTCCGCCCAAGACGTAGGAACCGGCAAAGCCGCCTCCGCTTGTCGGGGGGTCTTCGCGTCAGCCTCTTGGGTCGGTCGAGTAGGCACCGTCTCCGTCGGGACGGGCGTCGTGGGTGGGCTTTGCTGATGCCGATGTCGGAGTTTGTGGGGCCGTAACCTCCTCCTTCCGTTGGGTCTTTTCCGAGGAGCCTGGGTAGTGGGTGCGGGTGGTGCGGTGGCCTTCTGGGTTGGCACTGTCGTAGCGGTGGGGGCGGTGTCCTTGTCCCCCAGAGGAGCGAGTGTGGCTTCCCTGCGACTCTCAAAGGGGGCCCCGCTGCTCTGATGTGGTGGCATGGCATCGAGCGAAGTGGTGAATGCTGTGTCCTCGTTCCTCCCGTCAGGCCCTCGGGAGCGTGTGGGGTCTCCCTCCAGCGTGCCGCTGCCCTGTAGCGTCAGAGGCATCTTCTGGGTGCCCTCGTTCACCAGGGGTTGGTCCTGGGGGGTTACGCCGTTTTTCGCAAGCTGAGCGTTCTCTGTTTCTTCCTGCTGATGCCCTTGAGTGGGGACACCCGGCGCCCTTGACGTGGAATCTGCAACTGGCGAAGTCGTCCAGGATTCAACCGCGGGCCCGGTCGGCGTGGGCGTATCGTGTCTGGGGTCCTGCTCTTCCAGCTGATCTTCATCTGGCTGTGAAGGAATGTCCACATCTGCGTACACGGGTGGCTGAGGCTCGGGTGGAGCCGACGAGGTGGCGTCCCGGCTCCGTGGACGAGGAGAGGATTTGTGAGGCACGGAAGGTATCCATGTCGTGGCCGTAGCCCACGGAGAGGCCACCGTCGTCAGAACAGGACCCTCCGTCTTCTCGGAAAGCGCGTCGCCGATGAATTCTTCCTGACCCGGGCTTGTCGCTTCGGCTCCAGCCAGGGGGACTCCGGTCTGGCCTCCTGCTAGCCTCGTGCTGCTCGGGGAAGCGGTGGTAGAAGCCCGGTCTTCCTCGCCGAGGAAGGACGCGCCTCCCGAGAACTCTTCCACGCTGGCTGCGGTCTGCACCAGGGACATCGAGGGGGGAGAGACAACGGGCAAGACGGCGGTGTCTTCCAGACTCACAGACGGAGGGGTGGTGCTTGGCGCCGCCTCACGCCCTTCCGCCCCCTTGGGCAGATTCTTCCCGCGCACTCGGGCTAAAATGTCTGCCCAGCGCTCCGGGTTAATCTGTTTGTTGGCCACGTTCACCCTCCGGCGGGACTCGAACACCCTGCGACCTTCCGCGATACCGCCGTCCGCTTCCTTTTCGGCGTCCTTCCAGGGCTTCGGTTTCCTCCGCCCTTTCTTCGTTTTCCTGTCCTCCTTGGGTCTGAGGAAGGTCTCTTGGTCCTTGGGATGCAGCAGTCTCCTGGGGGGGTCCTCTTCGTCTCCCGTGCCTGAGCCCCTTTCGTCCTCCACGACGTCCGTTCGCAGCCTCGGGGGGCCCTTGCCCCCTGGGCGTCTGCCTCTTTTCGATGACTTGCCCGAGCCTTTCTTCGTCACGGTGACCCCCACCGTGAGACGGTCGGCCCCTTGTGGGTTGAGAGCCACACACCGGTAGTAACCGCTGTCACTGACCTGCGCCTTGGGGATGGACAGAGTCCCGTTGGGCAACATGTAGACTTGCGACGCGTTGGCCGAATCGTGAATCATCCTGTTGCCTGGAAGAATCCAGCTCAGCTGGGCTTCCGGTACCGCCAGGGCGCGGCACGGCAGCATCAGCGAGTCCCCTGAGTTCCTGTGGATTGTCACTGTCGGCCTTCCCGAGGGCTGAGTGGCAGGGGGTTCCACGAGAAGGCGGTACACCACGCGGTCTGCGTCGTCCGTCACCTGAGCAACGCAATGGTACAAACCGGAGTCCGACTGCGCAGCCGGCTGGATCCGCAGCTGCCCGCTGGTGAGGATGGAGAACCTGCCGCCCGGGTCCTCCGTCGGTCCTTTGAGGACAGAGCCGTCCGGGAGCACCCAGAAGATGGACGGACGCTCCGACGCCTTCACGTTGCAGCTCAGCTGGCAGGAAGCCCCTTCCAGGACAGTCTGAACGCCCTGCCCGGCCCCCGCGGGCTCGATCATCACCCAGCTCCGGCTCCGAGCCGGCCCCGCGTCTTTGCCGGACGTGGTGACGGAGAAGTGAGCGCGGTAAGACAGCAAGACCTTCTTGGCTGTGCTCTGGCGGCGGTTCAGCTGCAGCTCTAGGGACGGCTGCGTCACCCACGCGGGCTGTGCGAGAATATGGGCTCTGACCCCCGTGTAGTACAGGGCGTCATCGTCGGCGTCCTGCCTGTAGAGGAAGGCGTCTCCGGGGCCCTCGGGGGCCGCGCCCTCGCGGTGCAGTTTGACGGGAACCTCACTGTAATAGGCGATCAGCTTCCACAACTTCTCATACTTTTCCCGCGTCATCGGACACTGCACGTCCAGGGCGACGGTGGCGTTGATTTCTATCTCCTGCGCGTCCGTCTGGTTCAGGTGCACCTCGCCCACATCCGTGGGCTTCTGGATGTCGCAGAGCAAGCTCACCGTGTTCCCGTGCTCGTCGGTCATGTTCAAGGAGATGTTCCACGGCGGGAAAGGGAGGCCCTCCAGGGGCGGCGGGCCCTCCGCGTCGTCGTCCTGGTCTTGTTCCTCTTCGCTGCTGCTGGCGTTGTGCCTCAGCGGGGACTCGATGGAAGGCTTCACGCAGGCCACGCCCCTCAGCTTCTGAATCTCTCGCTGTTGCAGGCTCTTGGGGCTGAAACACGTGGCGCACAACTGCCCCCCTTCGTAGCCTTTGTCTTTCTTGCACTTCAGGACCCCTGAGGCAGAGAAGCAGACAGACGTGGTGCAGGTGAGTGAAGCCGACAGCGGCTCCGCTCCCACGAGGGCCCCCCGCCCCGCCTCCACCCCCGCCCCGGGTGCTTTTCTGTGACAATTTAACTCCTCAGCCCCCTGGCCTCGGGGTCTCCGCTTCCGGCCTTACCTCGCTTTGGCGCGGTGTTGGTGCGCGGGGCGGGGCGGGGGGACTGGACCGGGTTGTGTAAGGACAAGACAAGGAACAATGAGTGCTGTTTGGCAACGTGTTTCTTAACTTTACCCTTTCTTGGTATCCTCACCTGACGACAGGTTTTCATTGCTTTTAGAGGGCCAGGGAGCAAGAGGGGTACGGGGGGCGGGGGAAGAGAAACATCAGCGGGAGAGAGAACGATCAAAGGGTGGCCTCCTACGTGCACCGCACCAGGGATCGAACCCGTAACCTTCCGGTGCAGGAGACGGCGCTGCACCGACCGAGCCACCCGGCCTGGGCGGAAAGGCTTTCGAGCGGCCCCCTTGGCTTCCGCCCACACCTGTCCATCCTCCCTGGGAATCCGCCAGTCGGACGACCGTGACTGACAACGTGACGTGCTGTCACCCCCCTCGGAGGTCCCACGGTATTAATTTTCTCCTCCCTGACCCCCGTTTCCTACGTGACTTTCCGAGTGAACACCTCAGAATGCACACACAAGTGCTTCCCAGAGCTCTTCCAACGTGCACACAGGTGCTCGTGCACACGGATGCAGGCCTGCATGGGCAGACGCCAAGGGACGCCCAGGCATGTCCAGGGTGGCCGAGGTGGCTCCGTTCCACCTTCCATGGGGCCGTGGCCCTCTGGGGAACGGCAAACCCAATGCGCGTCCAGCGCCCCACGTTTGGGGACTAGCTCCCACCCAGCGAAGCAGGCATGGTGGTGACATGTGCCTGTGGCAGTTAAAAGGACTAAGAAGCCGGTGCACCTCTCTTTCCCCTTCCAATTGTTCCACAAAGCGACCCTGTCACCAAATACAAGGTGGGCCCAGAGGTAGGGGCACCGGCGCCCCTCACCCCACCCACGGGAGAAGGCCATGGGCTACCAGAAGCAGCGAGAAGCAAAGGGGACGCCCGCAGGGTGTGCGGAAGTCCCTGCATGGGCACCGGCGGAGGGGCGCGCTGGGAGCTGAGGACGGCAAGGCCCCTGCAGACGTGAGCTTTCGCCGCAGATCTGGGCGCAGAGAAGAAAGCAAGTCCTGGAAGGTCTCTCAGACTCGTGTCTGGGCAGGAGGCTGAGTGGGTGGAACGGCGTCGAGCCGCAAATCAGCTTGGAGGTGACGGGAACGGGGGTAAGGAAGGGACACGGCGAGGCCGGCCCGCCGCAGTAAGTGGGCGGTAGGTGGGACCGCCTGCGGGCAGCAGCCAACGGTCAGGAGCAGGTGTGTTATCCCGGCGCGCAGGGTGAAGCCGCGGAGGACTTAAGCAGGGCCGTGGCGAGGGGCCGGGACTCGGTGCCAACAGGTGTTGTGATGATGGCAGGAGGGCGGACTGAAGAAGGGGGTGGGACCAGCCAGGGCTGCCGGGGGACCCGGCGAAAACGCTCCCCTGTCCTCGCAGCCAGAGGCCAAAAAAGGGGCTCCCCCCCGGCGGGTGGCTGTGACAGCAGAGACGAACCAAGAAACCGAGGGCGCCGTGAAGCCAGTGGCACCTGGGGACGGGGAAGGGCGTGAACGGCGGAAAGGGGCAAAAAGCTACCTTCCTGCTTAGGAATCACGCTCCACTTTCTTAGGGCTTCCCTTGGGTTCTGAAGGCGTCTCTTCTCTGGATCAACACAGAACACCTGCGTCCCGCATCCCGGAGATCGCCCCCACGGCCGCCCCACCTGTGCGTTCTTCACGCACCCCCCGAGTGCCTCCTCACAGGGCACGACGCCCAAACCCCGCACCCCTACTGGCACGGCACGTGCCGCCGGACACTCCCCACAGACATGCTGACAGCTCCGTTCTCGATCGGATGTAACTGCTGACCGTGTCGTGACTCTAACCGGGGCCGGGTCGCTCGGAGGGTTGGAGCTTTGTCCCGTACACGAAAAGGTTGCGGGTTCGATCCCCCGTGAGGGCGCATACCTAGGATGCGGGTTCAGTCCCAACCAGGGCGCGGATGGGAGGCAGCCGATCGATGTTTTCTCTCTCTCTCAGATCAATAAAGACATCCTCGTGTGAGGGTTACAAAAGAGACAGAGACACACATGACCCGCTCTCTAAAGGGCCGTCACGCACGTGAGTGGCGGAACGGGGGTCCCCTGCCACTGAACGTGCAGGCCGTCACAGGCACGCTTCCTGCCTCCCTCACCGGGCACGGAGATTTCACCGCGTCCGAGCCCGTCCGAGCTAAAGCCGCCCGCGCTGCAGCGAGCAGGCGGCGTCTCTGGACGGGGCGCAGACAGGCGTGCGTACCTTTGGACCTGGCCCCCCACTCCAGAAACCAGCGCATGGAGCAGTCGCAGGCCCAGGGGTTCCCCTGCAGGTAGACGTTCTCCAGCAGCGGCATGTTCTGCAGCGCCCCGTCGGGAAGGCTGCGGAGCTCGTTCTCGGCCAGGTACAGGTGCCGGATGCTGGAGAGGCGGAAGTAGTCCAGGAAGGAGAACGTGGAGAAGGTGGCGGGGTGCAGCTGCCGCAGCCGGTTGCCCTCCAGGTGCAGCAGCCGGAGCGACGTCAGGCCCTGGAAGGCCTGCGGGTGGATGAACTCGATCTGGTTGTGGTCCACGTGCAGCCGCACCAGGCCCCGCAGGCCCCGCAGGGTCTCCGCCGTGATCACCCGCAACTTGTTGTAGCTGAACTTGAACACCTGCAGCGGCGGGGGCGGGAGGGCGGGGAAGATGCCGTGGACTTCACTGGTATTTTGTTTGTTTCCTTTGTTCTTTAGATGCCACTGATACATGCGATCTTACGGTCTTTGACTCTCTCTCTCTCTGACACTTTCTCAGGCCTAATGCCCTCGAGGTCCACGCGGGTTGTCCCCGATGGGTAAGATTTTGTTCTTTTTCATGGCTGACTAATATTCCACGGTATACATCTCCTCTCTGTACTCATCGGCCAACAGGCACCTAACTTGCTTCCGAACCTTGGCTACTGTGACTAATGCTGCCACGGACACACCGCCTACGAAAACTGACTCAAAGAAGAAATGGAAAATCTAAACTGACTAATAACGATTCGAAAGAAAGCAAATCAGTCAGCTTCCTTTTAGGTCAAATGGGCCACTTTATAAGTCACTAGGGAGCACTGCCGTGTTTTCCTCGTCATGGTTGGTCCCAGAAGCTGCAGTTTGTACGAGCCCTGGCTGGCGTGGCTCAGTGAATGGAGCACCGGCCTGCCAACCGAAGGGTCGCCAGTTCGATTCCCAGTCCGGGCACAGGCCTGGGTTGCGGGCCAGGTCCCCAGTAGGGGGCGCACGAGAAGCAACCGCACCTTGATGTTTCTCTCCCTCTCTGTCTCCCTCCCTCCCGCTCTCTCTAAAAATAAATAAAAATTTTTTAAAGGAGTATTTCTAACGCCCGGCTTCACCTGGAGGGAGGTGAGGTCTCTCAACGCGCCGTCGGGAATAGTGAGGATGTGGTTGCCATGAAGCATCAGCAGCTCCAATTTCGTGAGTCCCGCGAAGGAGGTCTCTGACAGAGCTTGTATGCTATTAAACCTAAAAAAAAAAACAAAAAAAAAACACCCAGGTGGAATGAGACTCAGAGAACTCGCCCACCCCACATGGAAGTGGTTCCCCAGCCGCACGAAAAACCGCTCAGCGAAAAAACGCTGATGCTGACACTTGATGGCGACCCCTGCCAAAGCCCAGGCGTCTTCTGGGTCCTCGTCCCTTTGTGGGGTCACAGAGACGGCCCTTGTGCAGCTCAGGGCTGTCTGCTGGGAGTTGTGTCCGAATGTGTGCGCGTACTCAGAAGCTGTTTAGGGGGATGGACGGGGTTTTGACTTTTAAAAGGAGGCAGTGGACATGGCCCCTCGTTGGAAACCCTGCTCTACGACAGGCACGATAATGAAGGCACAGGGCCCCCAAGAATGGAAAGAAAGGGGCGGTATCAGAAATAGCTTCGCATGTAAGAAGAGCACTGGGAGCAAAAGGACCACAGAAACAAAAAAATAAAAAACAAACAACGGGAAATCTTGCCCTTCGCGACAGCACGGATGGACCTGGAGAACATGACGCTCACTGAAAGAAACCAGTCCCAGAAAGACAGATCCCATATGATTTTACTCATAAGTGGAATCTAATGAACGAAATAAACGGAGCAAAAAAATAGAAACAGATGCACGGACAGATGGACAGACAGCTGTCAGAGACGGGGAGAGGGGGGCTGGATGAAAGAAGGGAAGGACGTGGCCAAACAGCACGTGTGCCTGACCCGTGGACGCGGACAGCGGTGTGGCGTGGACGCAGGGGTAGGGTGCAGAGGCTGGAGGGAGGGAGCGAAGAGGGGGATACGGGGGCATCCGTAGTCGTGTCAAAAAAAAAAAAAAAGAAAAACCGTCTTTTAAAAAAACAAAACAAAACAAAAGGGCCACCTTGTAACACTCGCAGTCAAACACAAACACCCTAACTTCACAGGAACAAGTTGCCCCTTCTGGCGGGTTATCTATGTTATTGGTAAATATTCAGCTGAGATTGGGTTCTGTTTCTGCGTCGGCGTAAGTAAAGGTGCTTCCTGGAGTAGAAAGTCCTCACGGTGGTCTTGTAAGGGCACAAGGAATCCGGAGAGTTAATCCCTGAAGAACCAATTATAAAATGAACAGAGTCCTGGCTGGGTGGCTCTGTTGGAACGTTGTCCCGTACACCGAGAGGTCGTGGGTTCGATTCCCCGTCAGGGCACATACCTAGGTTGCGGGTTCAGTCCTCAGTCGAGGAGCATAAGGGAGGCAGCTGACCCACGTTTTTCTCCTATCAATGTTTCCCTCCCTCTCAAATCAACAAACATGTCCTCGGGGGATGATTAAAAAAAGGAGAATGAATGGCGAAGTGCGCACCCCACCCTGTGGGAGGGTCAGTGTTTCCCCTAAAATATGACACCTGTAGCCCAACTTCATTCCTTCCCCTTATCGCCTAAATCAAAGGGATGGGAGTGTAGAGAAGGAATGTGAAGAGCTTGCAGGTGAACGCAGCCAACGTTGGGCCGCTCCAACCTTCTCGTAATCACCTCTGCACCTAAGCTCGCCAAAATTTTGACGTAGAAAGTTCGAAAGTTACTTTCTCTGTGAGCCTTTGGATGCACCGTTCCGCTATCAGCCCTTTTTAAAGCATCTGTTGCAGGTTATTTTTAAAATTCCTATTTTCATTTCAGGGGAGGTACAAGACAAGGTGGCCTGCGTGGGTTAATGGAGGGCCCGACATGCTTATCCTCGTTTGGGGCCGTGCAAGGAAGCCCGTCTCGGGCGGGGAACCCAGAAAGGAATGGAGAGCAACGTCTGAAACTTCTCCCATTTTCGGTGCTTGAGGTTTGTGTGCTAACAGTCCTGAAGGTCATGGTGTCAGGTGAGGAGGTGGGGTTGGCCGGGACCAGCCACACAGGCGCTGGAAGGTCACAAGGAGGAGAGTCTCCTTTGTTCTGAGGTCACCGAGAAGCCGCCGGCCGGAGCGTTTTAAGGAAGGGAAGGACGTGAGCAGAGTCCCGTGCGAAAGGACACCACGCTGGCCAGTGTGTGCAGAGGGGGCCACAGACGGCCCGGGAAGGAGGCGGAAAATGCGGCACATCCTGGCAGAGACGCTGCTGCCGGTGGCTGAGAAGAGGCACGCGGCAGAGAAAGGAGGGAGGAGGCCTTCCAGATGTGCCGCAGGGAGGAACCAGCCAGACGTGCCAGCAGAGGGACTTGCAAGCGCGGAACAGGTTGCAGGCGTGACTCCTGCCCGGATGTGAGCAAACAAGGGAGCCGTACCGTCGGTCGCGAGGGACGAAGCTGGGCGCGACGGGTGTGTAGGGCTGTGTGTGTGTGTGTGTGTGGGGGCTTTAAAACGCTATTCGCCATGTCCTGTTGAAGATGCGTGTGACGCTCCAGGGTGAGGGGGGACCCAACGCCAAGAGAGACCCCCACATGGGCACATGTAGCTGACAATGGCCAGGGGAGGAACTGAGGACAGCCCCGGGGGGAAAGACCACCTGAGAAGAGACCCCAGCGGAGAGGAAGAGTAGGGAGGCCGGCAGGAGGAAGGGGTGGAGGCAGAGGGGGTGCGGGCCCCGGGCTCAGTCCCCTCAGAGCAGGGGCCACGTCCGCTCAGGCACCTGTCCTACTGGACAGTCCTTCTCACCTGCCGATAGGCAGTTCCTGGCTACGTCACCAACCCAGGGCCATGTTTTCTTTCACGTCAGAAATACGTGTGACGCCGCCACACAGACACAGGCTAGTGTCACAAAGCAAAATTTAAAATTAAAAAGAAAAAAGAGCGCCATGCGTATTTCGGAAATTCCAGCGACGTTGTCAAAAGCAGTGTTTGAATCTAGGGCAAAACATGTAAAGGTCTATAAATCAGACACTAAGTGGATGTTTTTTATTTTGTTTGCTCAAAAATGTTTGGGAAGTAAAAAAAAAAAAAAATTTTTTTTTTTTTTGGAAAAGCTTTAGGGCTATCCAAACAGGAAACAGCAAATCTCTTTCTGAATCCTGACTAAGGATTTTAAGAACATCTGCGTGGGGACAAAATATTTCATTAGTGCTCTGCCAATAATCCTTCATTCCTTGAGAGTTTTCGATTGCTTCCAGAATTGCTAAAAGACAAATTAGCAGAACTCCAAGTGTATCTGTATTAAACACTGTTCTTATTTCTTCCCCAGCAAAATACACTAGGCCGGCCTTGCTATCTGCTTTGAGAGGAGTTTTTCCAAAACGGTGCCGGGAGATTATAAATGTAACTTAAAAACAGGGCGCATGGATTCTTGTTATAAACTCAGCCAGATGGAAGTCATATATTCCATATATATGCAGTGAAGCTATTCCTTAGCTACTTTTTGTTTTATTTTTGATAATACGCAAAAGCACCTCAAGGGATAATAGGCTAAAATGGGTGCTCATAAACTCTTAAGATTATAAAGAGGAAACAGGTTTCGATATTAATATCCCTGCTTCTGGCAAAGCCCTACGCTGTCCTCCGAGGCGCTGTCCTCTTCATGGCTCGATTTTCAGACAGGCAAAAAATCGTGTTTCCCAAGATTTTATTGAGTAACGACTTGGTAGCCCGTGGCCTTGGGTGAGGGGCGTTTCTGTCTTACTGCAGTAACTTCCCATTCCTTTCCTCTGCTTCTGGACTTTCAAGTAGAAAAAGTGGGCAAGAAGGTTTTGTTTTTTGTGTGTGTGTATGGTTTGTTTGTTTGTTTGTTTTTTCATCTGTACAGCAAGGTGTAAATCCTGTTTATTGATGTAGGTTTGACTTTTCCATTTTATAAAAATGTCTCCACAGGGGCTATTCGTCCAAACCTGAACTATTTTTCTTGTTTTCTAGATGGTCAAAACTAATTAAGCCCAAAAGATTGTTTACAATGAAAATTGTGCAAAAGGACCTGTGAATCATAGCAACCAACATTTATCGTTCGAATACGCCTAACGTTTAGGTGTACAAAATAAAAATTTAAAATATGAAGATTCTCCCTAGGATGCACCATTAAAATATCTGTTCTATAGATCGATATTGTAAATAGGCAAAAACTTCGAGAATTCTTTCGTTTCCTTGAAGATGCACTTGCCTCATGCAGGTACGTTACAAAAATGTCAGAGACGTCTCACTTACTGTTTTTGTCATTCTTCAATCGTTTCTGCGTCTACTTAAATAATGTCCTTCAGCGAGTGTGGTGCGCCTTGGCATCGACAGCGGATCAAGAAACGGCTGTCAAGGGAGCAGCCTTTGCAGTCGCGGCTGGTCACGACCCTTTGCGATTAAACTTTAGCACGGTGGCGGCCGCTGATGGATGCATTCGGAGAGTTGACCAAAGGCAGTGCATTTAGCACGGTTAAGAATCGGCCAAGGAGCCCGTGACGCGCGGAAGAGCGACATGGGACGGAACAGACGCGGGCACAGACGCACAGGCGGACACGCACATGCAGAGAGCCACGCAGGCCGAGAG
Organism: Mormoops blainvillei; assembly: GCA_004026545.1. NCBI lineage: Eukaryota > Metazoa > Chordata > Mammalia > Chiroptera > Mormoopidae > Mormoops > Mormoops blainvillei. The sequence goes on along the minus strand of PVJD01017635.1, from coordinate 942 downwards.
GCGCGCGGGCCGAGGGGGAAGGTGGTACAAACCCCAGATTGATCCTTTCCACTTGCGGAGACAGGCCGGCGGGCACCGAAGCCAGGGAGCGGAACGTGCAGTGCACCTCGCTGGGGACGTAGCAGGCGCAGGGGCGCGGGCAGCCGCGCACGGCCGGGGGGCGCGCCCAGGCCACCATCAGCACCACGGACAGTGCTCGCCAGGGCGCCCACGGTGGCATCTTGTCGGGGTGCGTGGTCCCTGCAAACCTGCGGGTGGAGGGGGGCAACCACAAAGCCAGATGCACGGACGGTCAGGGACCGTGCCTTGGCTTCAGCAAGCGTTAGAATCCGGCGTCCTGGTGTCAGGCTTCCCAAGGCCTGCAACACGGACGTTCGCGGCACCTAAACTATTTGTGTGGAAACCTGAAACGCATTTTTTTTTTTTGCCACTAAGGTTCATCCTTGATATGGAACATAACCTTAATTTCTGACTTTGGTCCTGTGATTTGGGAATGTCATGAGGTTGTGGGCGAGGGCGTGGGGTGGGGGTGGGGGGGTCGGAGTGGAGAGAGAGAGAGAGAATAATGGGTCGGCCTTCAGTGCTCCACTATTATGCGCCACTATATACTGAATACATATTTAAATAAAAACTCCCCAGAAGGTCATTATTATCAGGGGGAATTTCTTTCCCTTAGTGACATGCGTTAAAGTGTCAGTTCTATCTTCTTAAAGTGCTCAAAGAGGCATTCGCTACAGCGAAATCTCCTCCATTCTTCGGGGCTTCGTTATTTTCCTAAATTTTTATTTCCTGGCAAGAGCCGAAGGGTTGTGCTGGGGCAGCATCCTTCCCCCCCCCCCTTATTTTTTTCTTGAAAGAGGAACTTCGGGGAAACGTCTCTGAAACCTGCCACGACATAAAGCGGAAAAGAGAACCAGGTGAAATGCGTTGCCGCCAACGCCC
>PVJD01017633.1:0-16945 GCA_004026545.1 Mormoops blainvillei | reverse complement strand
AGTTTGCCTAAAATGGGAGACAAAGAAAGAACCAGCAATCGAAAGGAACAGAAGACTCCCCACTAAAAGAGCTGAATGAAACACAGGCAAGCAAACTATCTGATACAGAATTTAAAAGAATGGTGATAAGGATGCTCAAGGAACTTGACAGATAACTACAAGGAACTGAATGAGAACTACAACAGTATGAAAAAGGGAATGGAAACCTTAAACAAGAACCAGGAAGAAGTGAAGAATACAATTTCTGAAATAAAAAATACACCTAGAAGGAATTACAAGCAGGCTGGATGAAGCAGAGGACCAAATTGGTGAGATAAGGTAAGATGTGGAACTGGAAGATAAGGTAGAAAGAAGTACGCAGGCAGAGCAGCTGCATGAAAAAAAGACTAAAAAAATACGAAGATACCTGAATGGAAATGCAAGACAACATGAAATGCGACAATACTCGAATCATAGGAATACTGGGAGGAGCAGAAAAGGAACAAGGGACAGAAACCCTGTTTCAAAAAATAAAGGAAATTTCCCTAACCTGGAGAGGGAAAATACCATGCAAGTTCAGGAAGCAAAGCAAGTCCCAATCAAGATGAACCCAAATAAGACCTACTCCAAGACACGCCATAATTAAAATGGCAAATTTTAAAGATAAAGAGAGAACCTTAAAAGCAGCAAGAGAGAAACAAGAACATAGAAGGGTGCAAAGATAAGGCTAGCAGCTGATTTCTCAACAGAAACACAAGCCAGAAGGGAATGGCAAGAAATATTCCAAGTAATGAAAAGCAAAGTTCTGCTACCCAGTAAGGCTCTCAATTAAAATGGAAGGAGACATAAAGAGTTTCCCAGACAAAAGAAGGCTAAAAGAATACACCGCTACAAAACCGGCATTGCAAGATATGCTAAGGGGACTGTTATAAGAGGAGGAACAAAGAGAGACAGAGAGAGAGAGAGAGAGGAACACAGGTACAAAGAGGGAAAATGAATAAGTGCCTATCAATAAAAACCTTAAATGATAATGGATTCAATGCTCCAGTCAAAAGATGTCTGGTAGCTGAAGGGATAAGAAAACATGACCGGCACATATGCTGCCTATAGGAGATCCGCCTCAAGAAAAGAAAACCTACACAGACTTGAGAGTGAAGGGTTGGAAAAAAATATTCCAAGCAAACGACAGGAAAGAAAAGCCGGGCAAGCAATACTTATATCAGACAAAATAGACTTCAAAACAAAGTCCATAAAAAGAGGTACTGAAGGACACTACATAATATTCAAGGGAGGAATCCACCAAGAAGACATAAACATTGTAAATATATATGCACCCAACACAGGAGCACCCAACTATATAAGGAAAACCCTGGAGGACTACAAGAAAGATACAGACAGCAACACACTTACACTAGGGGAATTTAATACCCCAATGCCAAAAATCACATAGACTTAACTATTTGATATATATATAAATAGAACCTTTCTCCCCAAAAAGCAAAATACACATTCGTTTCAAATGCACTTGGAACATTTTGGAAGACAGACCACATGACAAGATACAAAACAAGCCTCAACAAATTCAAGAAAACTGAAATCACATCAAGCATTATCTCAGACCACAAGGGCCTGAAACTAGAAACCAACCTCAAGGAAAAAACTCAAAAACTCTCAAACTCATAGAGACTAAATAGCATGCTATTCAACAATGAATGGCTTAACAATGAGATCAAGCAAGAAATCGAAAACTTTCTGGAAACAAATGAAAATGAAAAAACAACTGTCCAAAACTTGTGGGAAGCAGAAAAGGCAGTTCTGAGAGGGAAGTTCATAGTGATACAGGCCTATCTAAAAAAGAAAGAAACATCTCAAAGAAACAACCTCACCCAACATGTACCAGACCTGGAGGAACAACAACAAAGCCCAGAGCGAGCAGGAGGAAGGAAACAGGCAAGGTCAGAGCAGAATTCAATGACACAGAGTCAAAAGGGACAATTCAAAGGATCCATAAATCGAGGAGCTGGTTCTTTGAAGTGATAAACAAAATCAACAAACCTTTAAGCAGACTCATCAAGAAAAAAAGGGAGAGGACACAAATGAATAAAAACAGAAATGAAAGAGGAGAGATCACAACTTTGAAAACACAGAAATACAAAGGAGTGCAAGAAATTACTACAAAGAACTATATGCCAAGGAATTTGAAAACCTGGGTGAAATGGACAAATTCATAGAAAGACACAATCTTCCAAAATTGAATGAAGAAGAAGCAGAAAGCTGGAACAGACTGGTGACAGCTGGGGAAATCGGAGCAGTGATCAAAAAACTCCCGGCACACAAAAGCCTGGACCAGATGGTTTGCCAGGAGAATTCCACAAAACATTGAAGGAAGAGCTAACCCCTGTCCTTCTCAGACTATTCTAAAAAATCCAAAATGAGGGAAGATTCACAAACTCTTTTTACAAAGCTAGTATCACCCTAATCCCAAAACCAGACAGACCCCACAAGGAAAGAAAACTACAGGCCAATATCACTGATGAACATAGATGCTAAAATCCTCAACAAAATATGGGCAAACTGCATCCAGCAACACATTAAAGAGATCATCCACCATGGTCAAGTGGGATTCATGCCAGGGATGCAAGGATGGCACAATATTCGCAAATCAATAAACATAATACATCACATAAACAAAGGAAAGAAAAAAATCACATGATCACATCAACAGATGCAGAAAAAGCATTTGACAAAGTACAGCATGCATTTATGATCAAAACAATCAGCAAAGTGGGAGCAGAGGGAGCACACCTCAACATAACAAAGGCCATGTATGAGAAACCTACAGCCAACCTCGTACTCAATGGGCAAAAACTAAAAACTTTCCCACTAAGATCAGGAACAAGACAAGGGTGTCCGCTTTCACCACTTCTACTCAACATGTACTGTAGGTCCTAGCCACAGTGACCAGACAAGAAAAAGAAATAAAAGGCATCCAAATAGGAAAGGAGGAAGTAAAATTGTCATTGTCTGCATATGATATGAGTGCGTACATTGAAAATTCCACAGACTCCACCAAAAAACTGCTCGACCTAATAAGTGAATTTGGCAAAAACAGCAGGATACAACAGTCAATGTTCAGAAATCGAAAGCATTTTTGTATACCAACAATGAAATATCGGAATCAGAAATCAGGAAAAAAAACCCATTCACTATAGTAACAACAACAACAACAACAACAACAACAACAACAAAGTACCTAGGAATAAACCTGAGCAAGGAGAAAAATGTCCCGTACTCAGAAAACTACATGACACTGAAGAAAGAAATTAAGGAAGATACGAATAAATGGAAGCATATACCGTCTTCATGGGTCGGAAGATTTAACATCATCAAAATGTCCATACTACCCAAACCAATTTAGAGATTCAAAGCAATGCCTATTAAAATACTTCAAGTACCAATGACATATTTCACAGATATATAAGAAACAATTAAAAAATTTATATGGAACCATAAATGGCCCCGAATAGCCGCAGCAATTTTGAGAAAGGAGAACAAAGTCGGAGGGGATCACAATACCTGATATCAAACTGTACAACAAGGCCACTGTAATCAAAATAGTCTGGTACTGGCATAAGAGGAGACACATAGATCAATGGAACAGAATAGAGAGCCCAGGAATAAACCCATGTCTCTATGGTCAATTGATACTTGATAAAGGAGGCAAAAGCAATAAATGGAGTAAAAATAGCCTCTTCAAGAAATGGTGTTGGGACATCTGGAGAGCTACATGCAAAAAAATGAAACTCGACCACCAACTTACACCATACACAAAAATAAACTCAAGGAGGATAAAAGACTTAAGTATAAGTCACAAAACCATAAAAGTCCTAGAGGAGAGAATAGCTATGAAAACCTCAGATATTCCATGCAACAATATTTTCACTGATATGTCCCCTAGAGCAAGGGACATAACAGAAAAAATAAATAAATGAGATGTCATCAAAATAAAAATCTTCTGAACAGCTAAAGAAAACATCAGCAAAACAAAAAGGGAACCAACCATATGGGAAAATATGTTTGCCAATGATACATCAGACGAGGGTTTGATCTCCAAAATATATAAAGAACTCACACGACTCCACTCTAGGAAGACGAACAACCCTATTAAGAAATGGGCAAAGGACCTGAACAGACACATTTCCAAGGAGAACATACAGAGGGCCCAGAGATATATGAAAGGATGCTCAGCATCACTAGTGATCAGAGAGATGTAAATTAAAACCACAATGAGATACCGCTTCACACCAGGCAGAACGGCCATCATAAGTGCTGGCGAGGTTGTGGAGAAAAGGGAACTCTAGTATACTGTTTGTGAGGATGCAGACTGGTGCAACCACTGTGGAAAACGGTATGGAATTACGTCAGAAAACTAAAAATGGAATTGTCTTTTGACCCAGCAATTCCACTGCTGGGATTATACCCTAAAAATCTGAAAACGCCAATTTGAAAGAACCCATGCACCCCAATGTTCATAGCAGCCCAGTTTACAAGAGCCAAGTGCTGGAAGCAAGCTAAGTGCCCATGGGTAAGTGAGTGGATCTGAAAACCATGGTACATTTACACAATGAAATACTACACAGCCAAAAGAAAGAAGGAGCTCATACCATTCATGACGGCATGGATGGATATGGAGAGCATTATGCTAAGCGAAATAAGCCAGGTAGTGAAAGCCAAATACCATATGACTTCACCTATAAGTGGAGACTAATCAACAAAACAAGCAAGCAAGTTAAATGTTATAGGAGACATTGAAGTGAAGAACAAAGTGACAGTGAACAGAGGAGAGAGGCGAGGGGAGGACGGGGGGTAATGGGAAGGGTGGTCAAGGAACATACATGGGGGACTCATGGACAAAGTCAAGGGGGTGGTGGGGTCAATGGTGGGAGAGGAGGGAGCTGTGGGGAGAAAATGGACAAAACTGTACTTGAACAACAGTAAAAAAAATTTAGTAAAGTACAGTTTTATCAAGTTTCCAAAACAAATAAACAAAGAATATATTACTAGTGATATATACATATACATTGAAATTATTTTTTAGAAGTGATGATATGATAGATACTAACATTCAAGCTGGAGGTCAGCCTAGCATGTTCCAGGGTTGGGAAGTTCACGGTGGCTTCCACAGTGTCAATCATGTCTGCTCTCATTCTTACAGCAGACAGTGAGGGCACAGGCTTTATTTCTTATGTACATTATGAAGCCCTTTTATATGTCCCAAACACTTTGCGATAAGGAGAACAGTTTTTAAAAGTGTTACAAACATAACCACGACTCTCTAGGGTGGTGTGAGAGCCTCTAAACAGCCTTGCAGGGTGAACCAGTCTTCTTGCCAAATCAGCTTGGTTCTCCAAATTACAAGTGACCCCGCTACCTCTGCTCTTATGCTCACTTTGCCTACAATGCCATCTCCCACCTCTGATGCTTGCCAGCTCCAGGGGTCTTCAGCTCTTCCTTCGCCCCTTTCTACCCTCCCATTATACCTTGTTAAAATAGAGGGATCATGCAAGGGTGGAGGATCACTGTGGATGTCACCTTTGGGGACTGTAAGGGTGGCCAGTTTTCTGGGTCAGTCAGGGCTCTCCTGTGGCTTGTAAACTAACTGCACTAACTGAGCTGGCTGCAGCGTGGCTTCTCTCGGCAGAAACCACAGTTTTTCCCAAGTCAAAGTGTCAGCTGGTTGTCGCTTCCATCCCATGCAGGAGGACCTTAGGGGTGCAAAGAGGGCCACTTCCATCCCTGGTGCTCCCTCCACTGCTGCCAATCCTAGTGCACAGGGCCGGTGACGTTGTTTAGTGACTTGGGATGGCAAATTATACTTTCAGGAAGCTTCTGCCACTTTCTGTGAGCACAGCCCTAAACCCCATGCCAAATGCACGCACTCCTGACCCTCCTTCCAGGAGCCCAGGGCTCTGGCCAGAAGTAAGACTTTAACCTGGTTCCAGCCATGGGAAGTCTAGGGCTGGGTGGGTGCACAATTCCATCATAGGTGAGGAACTTGATCAGTAATTCTACTGCAGGAGGGACTTTGCCCTAAGAAGGGATGAGATGTGACCACCACAGGGTGCTGGCTGAGTGTGAGCCTTCAGGGGCTGACGCAGAAATAAAGCAGGAGGCAGATCATACACACACCGCAGACCATGTGCAGCCAAGGGCAGAGGTGCCTCTAAGACTGAAGGCATGAGAAGGGCCTGTGCCTGCCTGTGAGGGGACCAATACTCTGTGATCACCACCGAGGACAGGAATGTGCCATTAAATGGCTATCTTAGGATGGCAAGATACAGATTTCCCCCCAATATTTTATTATAAAAAATTTCAAACTTGGAGAAAAGTTGAAAGTTCAGTGAACACCACGTCCCCAAATGGGGGATTTTAACATTTTCTTTAAATATTTCTGAATTGTCTGCGATAAGTATATATTATTTAAATAACTGAGATAAAGTAATAAAGGTTATAAAACATCCCTGTTGCCTGGAATGAGGTGTTGCGTGCAGAGGCCACCGGACAGGGCCAAATTACACACTTTACATTTGTTTGTCCTCCAAGACAAAACACCAGCTGCTGGCACCTTACAGGGATGCACTCCTACTAACCTCTTACCTCCTGTCGTAGGACCCCGCAAACTCAGATCTCCTAACAATAGTGAATTTTTCCTACCAACAGGTGGGTAAGGACACTGTCCTTGAGAATCAGAATTACAAAGTCTTTCTTCTTTTCAGAGAAAATAAATACATCACAAAGCAGCCCTTCAGGACTAGCTTTAGGGCAGCAGGAGTGTGGGCCACCTTCTCCCCCATGATAAGTTCTAGAGGTCCCAGTGTGGCAAGGGAAGCCCTGTGAAGTGTGCTTGGGCCCATTCCACTCAACTGTGTCCTTTGGTCTCCCAGGGCCAGGAATCCCTTCATGACAACAAAGGCCACACTGTAACGCCAGTCCTTAACAGTGCACTATGACAGCCATCTGTAAATTCAGAGGGAGGACGCATTGGACTTGCCAGAGCATGAGGGCTTGTGTGGCTGATGTTCTGGTCGCTCAGCAAGGCCTGTGCCCATCACACAGGAAGGAAATGATGACCTCAGTGGGTGATCCAAGACAGGAGCCATGGCATGACCAGCCTTGGTTAGGTCGTTGTGTGGGCTTTATCAGTGCTGCCTGTTACCCACACGGAGCTCCTGGCCCCAGAAAGTGCTGCATGTGGTCAGGCCAGTTCTGGGGGATGTGGTTCACACGGTGAAACAACGCAGCACCGAGTCCAGATGGCATTTCAGTGTCTTAGAAAACATGCCAACCTGATTTAGTCCCAATTCCCACTGTGAGGAGGAGTAGCTAAGTGGCTGGCTAGTTGCCTCCTCCTTCCTGTGACAAGAAGCCTGCAGGCACAGATCCCCAGAGCCAGGGTCCAGCTAGCTGTCAGCTCTGTCACCTGCCCTCTGTGAGCCGGGGTCCTCAAGTGTATCGCTAAGAGAACCTAGCTGAGGGGGTGGCAGAGAAGAAGGGAGAGGCAGCAGGAGAGTGAGCAAGCACATGATGAAGCAAACAGATTCCTCACTGGTGCTGGCCACCACCCCCTTCCCGCGCCAGACCCAATGCTATGAGAGCTGCCCTGCTCAGCCCCAAAACATGGTGCCTCCCCAGTATCTGCAGGAAAAAACAGATCATCAAGTGCCTGGAGAGCCTCCTCGCCAAATGCATTGTAAAAAATGCTGGTCTAAGGCTGCTCCTTCCTGGGCGACAAGACAGCAGAGCAGGTGTGAACTCAGACATTATTTTTGCAGATTAACTGACTGCTTCCAAATATGCCTGGGTTGGGAGAGTGGTCCCATACCACCAGTGGTCAGGTGCTGTGCGTTGAAAGGTGTGGCCAGCTCCCACCCCTCCTCCCAGAGCCCCCCTGTTCCTCAGCACTCCCAGAGCAGGTAGAGTCTAAAGTTGACACAACCTTGCCAGAACACAGAATGCAAGCTTCGGGGAGGGTGAACACTAATCAAGCCCATAACCCCTCATTGATCACTGAGTGATTGTTCCAGCTGGGGAGGCAAATGGCTGGCTCAAGTCCGCCTGTGGGGCTGTGCTTTGAACCAGGGCCGCTGAAGCCCATCCCTAACACCAAACCCTCTGGCAGGGACAGAGCTGCAGGGCCACTGCACGTGGGCCGTGTTATCCTCCCTCAACAAGAGGTACTCTTGGAGCAGGACTGCTGCTTGGTTGACTTTACAACCTCACTTGCTGCTCGATGCCCCTCCAGCAAAGTAGGGAGAATGTCCTTGGCTCACACAGTGAGCTGAGCTCTCACTGACAGTGGGAAGAGAATCTAGCTATCGGGAACGGTGCTCATGTGGGCACGCAGGTAATGCCATAGGCTTAGGAATCAGCACAGAAGTGAGGAGAAGCCCAGGAGGTATTTTGTAGCCAGGTGTGGTTGTGTGACTAAGTTTGGCGATCAGGGTGTCCTTATAGACACCTCTTCCCCACTCTCTTCTTGCTGGCTAGATTGTGGATGCGACTGTAGAATACCAGGAGTCACCCTGGGCCATGGGGCAGAAGCCCTGCTCCTCAGGGCTGGCTGGGCAAGAGAAAGAGCCCAGGTTCCTGGTGCTTCCTGTGGCTGCATCACCAGCCTGGCCCGTTTACGGGGGGTCCTTTTCAAAGGGACGGGAGTAAACTGCATCCTATTTAGGTCTCTGAACCTAACTCAGGACCAGCACATTGAGGACCTGGGTGTGATTTGAGGACAAGCTCTTGGGGTGGGCCAGTCAGGTCTGGGGAAGGGGACTGAGGTATCAAAGGCTCAATAATAACTGAATTAATTTAGTGAACCCTCAGTGCTTTACCCTGGTCATCTTTGACACTTACAGATGCCCTGTAGGAAGGAAATATTCCCACTTGCAGATGAGGAAACCATATTCAGAGAGGCCAGACAGCCAAGCTGGCCACAGAGCTGGCCAGTGGCAGTGCTGGGGTTGGATCCAGGCTCACCCAGACCCAGACTGTAACTACTCATCTGCCTGATGAGAACTGCTCACCTGCTGAGCCGCAGGCCCTAGAAGGCACAGCAACACACTGCCTGGCAAAGTTGCCCCCAGCTACCTGCTGACTACTCATCGAAGCACAGCAAACTATGAACACACTAACATTCCATTCCTTTTCAACTACAGTGAGTTAGTTAAGAGTCAGAGGAGTCCGCATAAAGAAACTCATGTCCAGACTTGTGGTGAGGACACAGCAACACTAAGCTGCACCAATGTACCCCACTACTGTGACTGTCCCGACATGGGGGTCTATCATGGGAGGAACCCAACCCTGGTGGGACCCTGCGGTGGGATGCTGGGCAGACCTCCTGGACAGGCTGGCGTGGCCCCAGCATGCAGGATACTCCCTGCCCTGGGAGCCCAGCCCTCCCTTGTTGTTAGGTGGGGCTGTCTGATGGGGGCACAGGACCTGGGGACAGGGACTTCCAGAAAGCTCCCAATAGCAGAAGGCCCTTCCTCAAGCACCCTCTGCCTGTACGCCTCTCACCAGGCTGAATTCTGCCTTGAGATTCATACACCGTCTCTATGCACATGAGTGGCTCTGGCTGTCAATTATTTCCCAGGGCGGGCTCCGCCTGGGCCTTTCTCCACAGGGAAGATGGCATGGGACATGAGAGCCCTGACCCCCTTCCCTGGGCCGGCATGGACACACAGAAGCTGTCTTCCCCCCAGATAGCTATCTGGGTGAGGAGGCTGAGAATATAAAGGGGACTGTGGAGGGAGGAAGTGGAAGCTGAGTCCTGTGATTTGACTTGAGGCTCATCATCAGACTCTGCCAATGCTTCCCAACCCTGTGTGGCCCGGGGAAGAGTTATGGACCTCTCTGAGCCTTAGCTACCACCTCCTGTACTTCCCAGGTTCCTGCATGGATTTGGTAAAATGGTGCATGTAAAAAGCATTACGGCCTACGTGGTCCACAAAGATGAGAACCTCAGCTGATCAGGGGCAAAGAACCCTGGGCAGGTACAGAAAGTGTGAACCAATGACCTTACCTCTCTGCCTTAGGGCTCTGCACCCTGTCTGGTACTCCACAGTCCCCTGCAGTCTCACTTAGCCTTTCCTCCTTCACAGGAGCGCCGGCTGTACAGGAAGGAACAGCCCTGCCCTCCCACAGCATCAGGAAGGGCTAGAAATGTGGCCAGGAAACACCCAGGTAAGTGTTAGGTGGAAAAGGTCAAGATTCAGGGTCAGGTAGGGCTTCTGAGGTGTGACATCTAAGCTGACACCTGAAGGGCGAGGGAGGAGCACTCCTGATAAGCCCCCATGAATGGGGAAGCAACAGAATAGACATTGTACTTCATCTAAATGCAGGGCGGGTGAGAGGGAAGGAACATGGAGTTCTGGCAAGGAAAGAGTGTGGTTATTAAATGGTGGGAGAAAATTAACTTTGTCCTTGTTTCAAAATTCCAAATTGTTGAAAAAGTATAAAGAAAACCAAGTTTTATTAGTTTAGGCTTAGAATATACCACAACGGTCCTCTTCCTCCTCCTCTGACAATATCTATGGTTCTGTGGGCAGATGAAAATCTTCCATCGATTTACAAAAGAGGTTACCAAAGTTTTGGGAAAACAGCAGGCTACCTCACCCTCCAGTTCCACTTCAGAGAATCTGGGGCACTGCCTGGGTCCCTGGTTGTCTGGGGAATGGCAGAAAGGTCCCCAGGGCAGGTGGCCCCTTTGAGTGTACTCCAGGGGCCTAAGGCCCCCACTTCCCTCCTCAGGACAAGTGACCAGGAAGTGGGTCCCATGTCTGTAAGAAGTCTGAGGTTTTTATCCCCTCCTTGCCCCTAGGCCTTCAGGATCCCTTTGGACCCTCAAAAAGCCCCCAGGAGACCTATGAGCAGGGGGTGACTTAACTGTTGGGTGCTGTGCAGTACACACTCCAACAGAGGCATAAATGGGCAGGAAGAGTCCAGACCAGGGCTGGGTGCCATTAGGGGTAGAGCACTTAAACATGGTCGCAGACTGGCTCTGCTGCGCCTCCTGTCAGGCCCCCCTCCTGGCTCCAGCCTGTAAGCTGGTCACTCTCCATTCTTGACCAGGGGTGACCATCCCCTGCAAGAGCATCTCAGTGGACATGTCCAAGATCTGGGACTTGGGGTGCTCCATCCAGGAATGCGTAGGTGAGAACACCTTCTCCAGAGATCTACTTCCCAGCTGTGTGCACTGAGATATCTTCTCCAATGAGCAAAGGGCTTCTGGTGGCTTCCTGGAGGCCTGCCTGCTGTCCTCAAACTTACCATGGCTCGCGTCAGCCCAAGCCCTGAACTCCTGACCAAGTCATCGGAAGTGGCGCTTGGCTAGGAACTTTTGATAGCAGGAGGAGTGAGAAGCACCCTCACACAAATCCCCCTCTGTCCTCCGACGCCATGAAGCTCCTGCCTGTTGTTCTGGGCGAGCGGGCACTGTCCAGGAGGCCCAGTCAGGCCCTGAGGGTCTCATGGCACTGCTCGCCTGTGCGCAATAGCTGCCCAATTATATTTCAAACCTGCCTGACACCTTCTGGCTTCTGACAACTGGCAGGAGAGACTTCACTTCCACCCAAAAACACATTGCCACCTCAGGGTAAAAGGAAGGAGCTGTGCTCTGCTGCGTCTCTGGGTGGGGCCATGTGTTTGTTGACTTGGCAAGCCCAGAGCCTAGGTCTACCCTTGTTATCAGCTTGAATCCTGTCCAAGAGCCCTCAGGCTCACTCTTTCTGCCACCAGGCCTTTGCTGAGGCTCCTCCCCCAGGTCCTCACAGCCTGTAACTGCAGGCCCACCTTGGCCGCCAGAGACCCGAGAAGGAGGGGGAGCCTGTGCGTAAAGTCACAGGCAGCTTCGGGTCTGCAGGGCATATAGCAGACTCACCTGCCACCTGGCTCAGCCTGCTCCTGCCACCGCCTCACAAAGCCAGCTTCTGGATCTCTGGGCCAGAGACATATCCTACACTGGCCAGGACTGAGTGAAAGGCCCACACAGTGCGGGATCTGGTGGACTGTTCCAGCAGCTCAGGGCACGACTTGACACCCAAGTCCAGTGACTCCATGGCAACTGGGACACACAGCCCTGCTAGGAATGGTACAATGACACAGGAACACACTTACGTGTATACACAGTGAGCAAAAGCACCACATCAAAGCTTCTGGAAAACACATGAACTAGGCACAGAGGAAAGATGCCTTCAAACGCAGCTTGTCTCTGGGCCTGGAGTCCTGCTTTTATTTTTTTTGTATTTTTCCAATTTCATATAACCAAGCATGCATTACAAAATAAACAGACCAAAAAAAAAAAAAGAATTAAAAAGTCCTTTATGTGCCTGATCTAATCTTATTTTCTCATAAGAGGTGTAAAGTGTAAAGGTGTAAAGGCTCTGGACCTCCCCAGAGGCCACTCGAATGTTTCCAAAGCCACAAGACTACCAGTTACCTGCTTTTCTGGGGGGTGAGGAGTGTCTGGCCTGAGGACCATTGGGGGAGTCCCTGGTACTCCCTTCACGCGCAACCTGCTGACCCCACAGCTGGTGTCTGGTTCCATGCCCTACAACACCCCTCCTCCCAGGACCCCAAGCGAATCTTCCTGGCTCTCTCCCACAAGGACCCACGGAGCCTTTGAACAGAGAGGAGGGGCGTGACACCCACCCCTTTCCTGGGGAATGATGGCCTTGCATGCTCTTTGAACATAAACTATTTTTCTGCAGCAGAGAGAGAAATTCAGACATTAGTTGCCCAAATCAACTGCAATGTACCCCACTCTCTCCTGTGGACTTTGCTAACCCAGCCCAGCTCTCCCAGGGGCAGTCACCTCTGACTGATGAGCTGGGAGAGCAGTTACCCCAGCAGTGACTATTTTCCTGGGAGCTGGGAGAAACAGACCTTTCCAGACCCAGGAATCCCCAGGCCATTTTGGGGGGATCCTTCCATCAAACCAAGGTGGCCAAGGGGTGGGAGACTAGGGACTTGGACTTGGGTTTGATGCAGGGAGCGGGGCCTAGCAGGCATTCACTTGCCTTATGCCTAAAACCTCTGAGGTGGGTACCACTGTTAGACACCCTCTGCAGATGGGCAAACTGAGGCATAGAAGCTCCTTCCTTGGCTGAAATCTCCCAATTACCAGAGGAATCCATGCCTGGTATTTGCCCACTACTGACAGATCCCAGACATGAGGTCTCTGAGAGGAGCTGGGGCAGGGTGCTGTTGTCAGTACCAAGAAACCAGCCTCCCAACTTGCCATGGGCTCTACCACTTAGTAAATGCACAGCCCTGATAAGTGACCTGAGGGATGTCTCTAGTTGCCGTTTCTTTACTGTGTGATATACATATCCTGCCTCCTAGAGTCCATAGCACAGCACCCATACACAGGGGCCCATCCCAGGGACCCCCAATCCAGCCACGAGGGAAGGAGAGGGGGGTCACTCAAGGAGGGAAACAGCCAGAATGGACTTTTGCCAACCATGGGCATTGGGGGAGTGCGTGTGTGCGTGCGTGTGTGTGTGTGTGAGAGAGAGTGAGAGAAAGAGAGAAAAAGAGAAAGAGAGAGAGAGAAAAAAGAGAGAGAGAGAGAAATGTTGTCAAATACAAAAATATAAGTAGTCCTATAACCTAAAAAAACCCAATAATTTTCCTATAAGTATTCAAGTATTGTAGAATGCCTGCAACCTAATTTCAAATAGTTCTGCAAAAAAGAAACAAGAAAAGCACAAGTACTATATACCCAGATACACACAGATAAGTAGAGGGCAAGGGCTAGCACAGATACATAGGCATGTGTGTCAAAATGGTAAAATGTTAACTATCAGTGTGTCTACGTGAGAGGCCTAAGGTTTTACTACTATTTCAACTACTTTGTAGATTTGACACTTTTCAAAATAAAAAGTGTGTGTGGAGGGGAATTCTTACAAAGAAAATGTCAGGTTATTTCTACCAAATTTTAAAAGAACGAATTATCCAACTTCTTGCAAACTCTTGTAGACAACAGTAAAGAAATACCATTCTATGAGGCCAATATAACTCCAGTACCAAAATCAGACAAACACATGAGAAGAGAATTACAACCTTTTTCATTCCCAATAGAGGGTAACAAAGCCAGGTTATCCCAGGTATTCAAGGGTGGTTTAATATGAGAAAGTCCATCTAGTTGATTTTTTACGTCAATAGATACTACTTTGTAGATCTCAACAGTTGAATAAGAAACATTTGCTAAAAATTAAGTATCTAGTCATGATAAAAACTCTCAGTAAAGTAGGTATAGAATTCCCTTAGCCTGATAAAAGTATCCACATAATCTCGTACCAACACTATCCGCACAAGGAAGAGTTTGGTACACTTGCTCTGCAAAGAAGCCCAGGATTGTCTGGAGAGGAGAGCTGGCTGGTAGAGGCTGTCTGGGCACTGGTGAGAGGAATGGACTGGCCAGGGAGAACAAGGGCAGGTGGCCAGTGGGGTAGGACAGAGCAGGCCCTTCTGTGGAATCAGCGGTTGGCAGGACACAGGCTCAGACAAGCTCTTGAAATGGTAGGTGGGTCTGAGGCTCCAGGTCCATCTTTTCACCACAGATACAGGTACCCACACCATGTGCAGATGAAGAAGTAGTGCACCCAGCTCCACATCAGCCTGGGCACAGAAACCAACCCGGTGCTCAAGCCTTTTACTAGGGGGAAAGTATGTTCTGTGCCCAGGAGCTCAGGGACCTTGATTCATAGGAGATGTAGGCAGACAGTGTCCATCAGCAGGGCTCGCCAGGCACTGCTGAGGGGTGTTATAGGGGAAGATGACGGAGGGTCTGCATCTACTACTCTGTTCTAGAGGCACTGACAGTAGAATGGGGAACCACTGGGCACGGGGTGGGAGACACCTGGCTGTGGCCACCCAGCAGAGTCCTAGGTCGTTGACAGGGGATGGGGCTGGGACTTGGGTGAGAACAGTGGTGCCCTAAACCAGAGGAAGCGGTATCTGAGGAAGCAAGAAGGACCCCATGTTTAGGGTGCTCTGAGTGTAGAGGGAATCAAGGCTGATACCAAAGATAGAATGCTATTTGCCCTGACTAATGCTATAAATGCTTCTCTCCCACCTCTGTAAGCCCCTTCATGCCAAATCTATCCCACGCCTCCCAGGACCCTTCTCAGACATGTACCACGCCTCCCGGGACCCCCCCCATTTGGCCCAACATAAAAGGAGTGCGGGGCTATTGTTCTGGGCCCAGGCTTTGAGAGGGTACTCCACTGGGCCCGCATGTGTAAATAAACTTTCCCTTCGTTACTCCCGGTGCTGTGTGAGTCTTTCCCGGTTTCGCTTTCTGCAACATTTTGGTTCCCTGGCTGGGAAACGACCCATTCGTGCAAGCGAATTGCCTCCGGTAGGAAGGATCAGCGGGCCGCCCCGGGAGGCCCAGCGACGAACAGGGAGGCGCTGCCCGACTCTTTCTGGGACCTGCTCTATGCCAGGGTCTCTCGGGACGACGCCCGGTGACTCGACCTTAAGCCGGACCGCAGGGAGAGTGAACTCAGGAGCCACGTGGCGTCAGGATCGGGTGAGTGGCCCCGGGTAGCGCCCGAGTCAGGCCCGCCCCACTGGACGGAAGGGGAGGCTGATCACCTCCCGGGACCGCGGGGCTGCGAGGTCCCCCAGGAAGGGCTTTCCCAAGCGGGGGAGGCCGACTGCATAATCTCTGTGTGATTGAGTGAGTGAGTGCCGGTACAGCCGCTTGCGGCTGAAACCAGACCTGTGGCTCCACGGTGACTAACTACGGAGTCTGAGAGGGCCCTCACCTGCGATTCCTCGGCGCCGTCATATGGCATAACGGCTACGCAACCCGGACTCTACACGGGCAGCCTTAGCTAAGACGGGCCCGTTTTTCGCAAGAGAAAGAGGCCAGGCGGGCGTCTGCGTGGTCTCCGGCTGGAGGCACTCCCACCCTTTGTCTGTCTGCGCCGAGAGGGGCGGGAAACATGGGAGGGAGGCAATCCACTCACACTGCTAGACTGTATGGTTAGAAACTTTAGTAGATTTAAGGCAGATTATGGCGTTGACCCCTCCATGAATCCAGACACCCTGGTCACCCTCTGTGAATTAGAATGGCCCGCATTTGGCGTAGGGTGGCCCCCAGAAGGCACACTAGATTTAGGGACCATTAGTGCAGTCCACACCAAAGTTACAGAGAGACCAGGACACCCAGACCAGTACCAGTACATAGACCGATGGCAGGAATTGGCCAAGCAAATGCCAGCGTGGCTCCGTGATTGTGCAAAGAATCTGCAGAGAAAGAAAGCCACAACAGAGAACGGACCCCGAGGCCAAGCACGGGCTAGATCGGCACCTAATCCTAAATGTGGAGGGTCACGTGTCCTGATTGCCCAGCCTGCCAGTACACGAAAACACCCCATTCACCAAGGAACCCCCGATGAGGAACCCCCAGTGTTTGCACATCCGCCTCCATATGTCCCAGAAGCGACAAGTCCAGAACCCAGCCAGGAGACGCCTCCTCCCTCCGTTTCTGCGCCCACCGCCCCAGAGGAGGGTGACAGCTCTGACAGTCCAGTCGCCGGGAGGCTGCGCCCCACCAGGCCTGCCATTCAGTTGCCACTACGGGAGACACAGGGCCCACTACAAGTAGGACCAGATGGGACATTACAGCCAGGGCGGCTGATTGTCTACTACCAACCTTTCTCCACCACCGACCTGCTAAATTGGAAGCACCACACCCTGTCGTACACAGAAAAACCTCAGGCCCTAATTGACCTCATGGAGTCTATCATGCAGACCCACCGGCCCACCTGGTATGACTGTCGACAACTTCTCCTCACCCTGTTCAATACAGAGGAGCGACGGAGAATCCTGCAGGAGACCCGGAAGCATCTACAAAACATGGCCCCAGTAGGCACGTTAGATCCAGAGACATGGGCAC
>PVJD01017632.1:0-16935 GCA_004026545.1 Mormoops blainvillei | reverse complement strand
CACGGTGTGGGGCCCCACGAGCCACAACGCTGCCTGGGGGGAGGAGGACAGAGTCTGTGGCCCACGTGGTCAGTGTCACTTCAGAGGTGGGCACAGGGCCCTGTGTGAGCCATCAGGAGAGGAGCCTGCTGTGGCTGTGACATCCGGGAAGGTCTCCTGGAGAAGGCTGCACAGGACTCCTGGCAGGAAGCGGGACATTTCAAGAAGACGACTGTCATGAACAGGCAACAAAGTAAGGGACAGAGTAGACCGGCCTCAGATAAAACATGGTAGAATGGACTAACATGCCTGTTACCTAGTTGATAACCAGAGTAAACTAAAGACGCTCCCGCCCAGAGATCAGAGATCACTGGTCCCCGGTCCAACCCAGGTGCCGTCCCTGAGACTCAGGTATGTTACTTATAAAACGGACGCACAGACCTTGCCCATCGGCTCTGAGGCGGAAACCAGTTCGTGCACCTAATGCTTCTGGAGCAGAGTCCGGGGCACAGTTTGTTTGTTACTGTCGTTAGCAGTATTATTTATTGGGGTCACGACGTCTGGGCAAACAGAATGCCATCTCATCGTGGAGTTGAGTGGGAACCACACGGAGGGGACAGAGGCCCCCCGAGCTTTCAGGTGGGTGGACCAGACTCTGGCCCAGCGCTATCGCTGGCTTTTGGGGGAACGTAACCCTAGGTGAGGCCAGAAGCTGGCCTGCCTCCCGGCCCAGAGGCAAGGCCAGGGTGAGCACTTCCCTCTGGCCGGTACGGGCTCTCTGAGGGGTGCCGATGGGGAGAACACTTCCCGGGTGCCCCTTTGAGGCGAGGATGGTGAGTGGGGACACAGGCCTCACTTGGAGACAGTGTGGTGCAGGTGCCCATCTGCATTTGGGGACAAAAGGCGGGAGGCTCTGTTTTGTGCGAAGGTGTCACTTTTCTGTGAGCTATGTGAACTGCTTTGACCATAGACACCTTCTCTCCCAGCTCTTCGCAGTGACACACAAATGTGAGCACAAAGAGAGGGGACAAAGGGAGAGAGGGATTTGTAACTTCTTACAGCGTGAGTAGCAGTCTCTCATTTTTAAATTTTATTTTTAAAGAAAAAGAGCCGAGACTAATGATATTTTATATAAGACGTTCCTTATCCGATCCTGGGGCCTTTCCAAGTCGCAAGGGACAATCGTGAGCAACAAAGGAAGCAATGGCGGGTCTTGCCCTGTCAGATCCATTTCAGCTGTGATTTATGGCTCTCAGTGTGGCTCGAAGTTTGCTTCTCTTCGTCTCCCACCCCCAAGGGAAGGGGCCACGCAGCTCTCGGCTGCTCCTCCGGCTGCCAGGGCTTGTGTCGCAGCAGTGTCCTTCTTCCATCACACCCGGCACCAGCCCTGACCCGACTGAGCCCGGGCAGCTGCGGCGAAAACAACAATCCTAAAAATAACTTCCCCACAGCTCCAGCACCATGAGAGCTTGGCGGAGCCAGGAGGCGTGCCCTTCCTTCGTGCTGGGCTCCGCGCTCAGTGACTCGGGACACCATCTCATTTACTCCTCTGGACAGCACAGGGGGTTGACAGCACCGGTGTCATCTTATGTATAAAAAAACGGGGACTCAAGGAGACACGTGGCCTGACTCAGGCTTGGCTTATCCCAGATCCCAAGTCCACTGGCCACTCTTAACCTCCATCCTCTCTCCGTGGCCGCATGTCCTAGGAACACGCGCGAGACTGTGGGCGAGTTACGTGATGACTCCGAGCTTCAGTTTCTTTTTCTTTCAGTAGCCACCTCAAACTGTGTGGTAAGAACGAAATAAGTTGTAATGAAATACAAGGCACTTCACATATATAAATGCTCAATCAATGTTGGGTATTGTCTCTGCCCTTTCTCCTGTTTTTTCCTTCTTTTCCTCCACGTAAATCAAGCCTTTGACTGGAACCAGCCACTGGTACATATAAGACAGACCCCGGCACTACAAAGGTGCCCTCTTTTCAGCGTTTGCCTCAGGACAGAGAAGCCCTTGTTAGCCAGAGATCTAAGCAGTCCGGCCCTACTCTGCTTGAGCAAAAGCAGAACTGACTGCACTGCACGTAACATCCAGAACTAGATTTTAAAAATAGTATTAGCTATCATGACACTTGTCCCATCAGCCTCGCTGCGAGGCAGCATTGGGTGGGCCTTCCTGCAAGCGAACCCGCCATAAGCCTCGGGTAATTTCAGAGGCAGAATTAACGTCCAATTTGTTGCCACTTTACTGAGGTGAAAAAGTAGAGAAAAATGAGATATCAAAATTAAATTAGCTCCCAACGTCGGTATTATGACTTTAATGTCAAGTACACTGTGTCCACACACCCAGGGAGCCACGAGTTAATCAAATTCCTGATATTAAAATATTTTTCTTCAGGTTGAACTGATTACTCATTGGCAAATGAAACTGCGTGGAAGAAATGCCCGGTGTCTTATACCCCCACACAGACAGACCTACACCAGCGGCTGCTCGCTGGGGGTTTGCAGGGGTGCCCCCTTCAGGGGGGCCTGCTCTTTGCAGGCAGTGGGTCTTAGACCAGTGAAGGTGCCTCCTGGTCCTGGCCCTCAAGGTCCACACAAGTGTGGCCAGAAAGAGACGCGGGAAAACCCTGTCGCCGAGCGAGTGTGCTGTGCTGGAGGGTGCGGGCTGCGAGAGGGGTCACGGGAACAAGGACAGGTGTGTGTCCTGGGTGCGCAGGGAGTCCTCCCAGCGGGGCGGGGGCCGGGCTGTGGGGGTGATGCTGTAAGGAGGGGGAAAAGACACACTGGTTCGCTTAGCTCGCTTTCCTGAGGACGGAGCAGGGGACACGAAGTGTTTCTACTTCCCGCACCAGCACCAGGGAAAGGGGCGCATACTCGTCTCCTTGTTCAGGGGGTTTTGGACAACCAAAGCATCTCCCGTCTTAAAACAAAAGCACCTAGTTGCCTTTCTGTGCTCTCCTTTCTCTAGTTCCCGTGGGACCTAGAAACATGGTTCTTCGACACGGCTGCCTCCCTAAGCCTCAGCTTCCGGAGGGGACGATCCCAGACCTGGGTGTTCGCACACCCCAGGCAGTCTGGACCCCAGCCACTCTCGTCCAGGCAAAGACTCCCTGATCTCTGAGCTGGCTCGCGAGTGGTCCCCGGGAGCTAGTCCTCCCTGTGAGCCCCAGTCTGGCGGTCACACCCTTTCATTTTGCAAATCAGGTTATCAGCGCATTTAGCGAAGAATGGAAACCACCTGCAGCCCGGGACGCTGACCCGGTTTGACATTAGTCTCTGGTTCTGAGTCCTGTCTGAGTCCCAGAGTCTAACCTTCTGAAGGTCAAATCCATTTCCGCAGTTGGACGCATAAGATAATCATTAATGAGGAAAAGGACTGGCCACATGGAGAAACTGATCATTAATGAGTAAAAGGACTGGCCACATGGAGAAACTGATCACAGTAAAAAAAAAAAAACTTTAACAAAATGACTAACTTCCACAGAAATGTGTAAAGATTGTCCTTGAAATCCAAATACTCACCCTCGCGCTTGTGTCCCAAGTCACGGGTCAGCCTGGCCTGGTGACGCTCTCCACTGAGCCGCCCATGCCAGCGCAGCCCGTCAGGCCCGGACATCCCACACTGGCCCGTGAGAGCAAGGCCAGGGGCTCGTGTGCGGTGACCTGGGCCACCATCCATCAGCTGGTGACACACCCCTCATAGAGGTAAGAGCTTGGTGCCATGCTAGTGCCCTGTCCCAGTGAGGTCGAGTTCTGAACTTCACATCTCCCTTTAATTCATAATTTCTATGACATCTGGTGGCAAAAATACAGGCTCAAAGCCACTCATCTGAATTCTTAGGAGGCGCATAGTGAGTGGGCTCTCTGCACACCACATCTGCCACAAGGGGTCTGGGGGGTTGCTGTGCCCAGCAGTGCTGTTGACACAAACGTACGAACGTTCACAATAAGCAGGACGAAGAAAGGTGGTCGAGAACCTCTTGCCAGGCCACGTCAGGTCTTGTCACCTCAGTGGGGTCAGGTCAGGTTAAATCGTCCCATTAAAGTAACGCTTCCAAGGCCTCCGACCTCAGAAAGCTGGCCAGGGGATTCTGCACTACGTGACCATCATCGCTTCTAGTAAAACAGCTTACGGTTTACTGAGCTCCTTCCAGTTAACCGTAATCCACACCACATACCCCTTCGATGCCTCCTGGGGTGCTGGTGGCGTTGCCATGGGATACCAGTCTCAGGGACGTCGACAGCCTCCTTGCACACAGGCTGACAGGCAGAGCCCAGGTCTGCGTCCCGGGTGGTGGGGGCTCAGAGCCAGTGCTGGCCCTGCTTGGCTGTGCTGCACAGTGTCCGCTTCTGGGGACATCCATTTCGTGTGGTTCTCATTTTGGGGGATCTTTTGTCCTAGGTTAGAGCTACTTCCTTAAGGTGATCATGGTGTTTGCTATTGGTTTTTTTATTCTGACCCCCCAAAAAATAGAAGTAGAAGTTTTCTCTAAATGCTCACTATAGAACAACACTTAAAAATATGTCATTTACAACTTAAAACCTGACTAACAAAACCTCACTTTATTGGCTCCAAAGACAAAGAATATGAATAGTGGGTTCACAGTAAAGGTTCTGAAACATTTGAATAGATGCTTAGCTTCAGTCACAAGATGACACGAGTTACTATTTTTACCTGTTATCAAAGATGTCACAGGGAGTAAGTAAATGCACTCTTGGCAAAAGTCGGGAAACAGGTTCTTTGATGTATTACTCGTAGACATACAGGATCCCACATGCAGGAAGATACCGATCGCACTTATGAACTTAGGTGCTTTGGGTTCTAGAAATTCTACTTCTGGGAGTTTACCGAATAGCTTTAACTGTTCCTAAGGAAGGCGGTTTCTGCCCACGGCAGTTCACTACAGCAGTCCCTGTGGTTTGCCGCGACACGCAGCGGAAAAGCATGGGAGGCCTGTTAATAGCTGATTGTTAAACTCGCGGTGATGCTTTCACGGGACCAAATTCTAGGGGGGTGACAAAAATGTCCATATGGAAATATCTCTAAAATACGAGTATAGTAAGTTTAAGAAAGCAAGTTATGTAGCATGATATATTTTGTGTAAAATAAAGAAAAATAAGAATATACTCATATGCTTTTGCTTGCTTTTTTATGCATAGAGAAAGTCCAGAAAGATACATAAGAAGCTATATTAATAGGAGGTATTTGTTGGGGCAAAAGGGACAAGGAAGGGGGAGAGATTTTTCACCGCAGTGCTTTCTACACTTTTGATTTTTAACTCAGTGGATTACATATTAAAAATTAATTAAACTATATGATTAAGTTTAAAATGCAGCACCCAATTTATATCTGCTATTATAATTATTAATATTAAAATTGAAATTAATATTATATATCCTGACATGCTAACTGTTTGGACTCTGGCATATTCTTCTAATTACTCTGAACTTTTTTAATTCATAAAATGTTAATTTTTCAGGGCACTCCCTCCTTCAACATCCAAGTGACAAGAAGTGGGTGGGCATCTGAAGAACAATGTAGTATGTGCTGGAACTTTTTAAATTAGCGCTGCAGTAATGTGACGTACTTCTTTTCATCTCCATTTCAGAGATAAGGAAATTGCATTGTTACTTATTTACATAATGTGCCCAGAGTCCCAAATCCAGGCAGTGTCAGGACCGGGTCACAGACCCAGGCCCTCTGCAATTGCAAATGTCCTGGTGTCACTGCTGCAGAGGGAGCTTCTGAGCCTAACGAGCCTGACAGGAATCAGAGGCCAGAACCAAGCCAAGACAGAGGCCCAGCCTCAGGCTGCACTCCGGCTGGGGTCCTGCTCCAGCCGGGTGCCTGAAACCTGGCATCTGTCAGAAATGGACCTGTTGGGTTTCTGTGACATTTACTGGTCATGCCAATGAACTGCCACTGCCACCCGAGGCCATGAGGCCTACATCACTGAAGAGTGTAGTTTTCATTTTTTTTCCTCCTAAATCAAGTACCTCCTGCTTCCAACTTCCTCGAGCCTAGAGCTCATCCCATATTTGTATGATGTTTGGGTGTCCTTTTGAACATTCTCTGCGTCTCACTTATGGGGATACAATGGAGTAGCTGCAAATCCCGACCATAAAGACCTACATCCAGGAGGGAGTCTTTCAGACAGGATGAACCGGATGAACTATTCATCTGTAGAGATCGTGGTTGAATTAGAAGGGATGAATGGGAAATGTGGTTAAAAGGGCAAATTTACTTTAGAGCTCATAAACTGTTCCATGGATGGAGGTCAAATAGGCACACGGGTCAGGATGGAGAAGGAAGCCGGAGGCCAGGGTCAGAGAAGCAGCGAAGAGACCAGGAATGAGGAGAGGCGGGTCGGGCCTGCTTCCCCCTGGCAGTGATCACGTGGCACGTGCTGAGCTTCCTGGTGCCAGGGGGCAAGGTGGAAACTGCTGCCCTGCTCCAAAGGTGGCTCCTTCTGCTGGACCTGCCTCTTTCCTCCCCTAGCTTCATTGAGATACAACATTGTATAGCTGAAGGTGTGCAATGTGGTGACTTCCTACATGTACACACTGTAAATATGTGACTTTACCACAATAGGGTTACACAACACATCCATCGCCTCACATAAATTGCAATTTTTCCTTCTGTGGTGAGAACAGTTAATATTTACTCTCTCAGCAACTTTCAAGAATATAAAACTGTTAACTATAATGACCATGGTGAATATCAGATCCTCAGAACTTCCTCATCTTCTTACTACAAGTTCGAACCCTTCACCAACATCGCCCCACCCACCCCCAGCCCCTGGCAGCCACCGCTCTGTTCTCGGCTTCTCTGTTAGAACAAATCCACTGTGCTCTGACAACTCAAAAACGGTGACTTCTCCTCTTTGCCTTCCATCTCTTTGCCCCTGTCTTTTACTGTGCAAGTGGTTTCTGACACTGTCCATAACAAGACTCTAATTCACTATTTCTGTTTTGTTTTGTTTTGGACAAGAAACCACTGAAGTGGCTGGGGAATCCCCAAATCTCAGGAGACCTGCGTGTGGCTCGGCCCTGGCCCTTCTGTGGCTGTAACCCTCCCTCAGGACGTTTCTCGTGGCCGACAGGACTTGGGCAGTGCACGTGTGATGCAGGCAGGGATAGACATGGGCTCGAGGGTGGGCCAGAGTTTGAGAGGAATTTGGTAAAAAAGAAAAAAAAGATCCCCACACTTTTATTATGTGTCTGGACAAGACTTGCATGATGTTTTTGGTGGCTCCCCGTTGCTGAATCAGACAAAACAGTCCTAGAGCTTAAAAGGCACCTTAATCACGTTGGGTGATTTAGATGCACTTAGAAATAACACCATCGCGTGTCCAGCTGCTGCCGAGAAGAGAGCATCGTGTGTATCAAAGTGGCTCCCACAGGGCCCTGGTTCGTGTCAGCGCAGCCTTCGGTCTCACCAGCGCCGGGCCGAGGGCAGCGGGGGTGCTCCGGGAGCAGCCGCGAGGAAGCGCTTTGCCTAGATTTCCCCTGAAACTCCAGAAACACTTTCTGGGGGCGAATGGAGCCCCACATGCTCTGCCCCTCGGAGGGGCCGAAGGGCTGAGCGGCCGCTGCTTTTTAATCTCAGCCTCCAGCACGCTTTGAAAACCAACAATTAATTTCCCGATTGCTTCAGGGATGTTTTAGGGTTGTGTTTTTTTTTTTTTTTCCATTTTAATTTTATTTTCAAGCTGGGGCACGGCAAGCCTCCGTAAACAAAGCAATCGATCAGTGGCTATCAGCAATTCTTGTGAGAGAGCAGAATCAGGTGATGGATTCCGGACAACAGGAAAAAAAAAATACTGCAAGCAACTCGAATAAATTAATGGGCATTATTATCAGCGGAAGTGGAGGTGCCTGCAGGTGTTCTTAAAGGAGCCGGGTCCTTCCGGCTCTGAGGCCGAAACTGCTTCACGGGCTGTGTGGAGCTGATGACGGTGCGGGCGCTTCCTCCCTCGCAACCTCCAGCCCATCCCTGAGTCTTCTCGCCTTTGTCATTAGAGTCTTTCTCGGGATGACGGGCGGGACAGCTTCAGAGCGCTTCCTTACTTATTGGTAACGTTTGCCAAGCCACTGAATGTTGGTGCTGGGAGAAGACACTTCTGTCCCCTTGCACCCTGACTTCCTTCTGTGAGTGGAGAAAACTTTGGACCCCCAAACGAGCAGTGATTCCCTCGGGTTTATGGCTGCCTGTTGTCAGAGCCGAGCCTTAAGATCCCATGTCCCGCCTCCCGGTCCAAGGCTCTTTCCCCTCCAGCAAGTCACGCTGTTCTCCAGTTTTCTGCCAGGCGGCTGCAATGTGCCGGCCCCTGACTGTCCCCCCCACCTCCTTCTGGCCCCCTTCTTACCCAGCCTTCATGTGGCCTCCTATATAAACACAGCTGTTGACCTTGACAAGACCAGGGTTTTCAACTAGAGTTGAAAATCTTCGATATTTACTTGTTGTTGATGATTTCAAATGTCCCCCGCCCTCTATCATTTGAACGGTGCGCACACCCACGCGTGGATGGCCCAGTCTCCCACGCGCGCCGCATGCTCTTGTGCCTGCAGCCTGGGCGTCCCACTCCTGCGCAGGCGGGGGGCTGGCTGGCGCGCCCCATCAGCCGCCGCCCTCTCCCTGCATTGCTGGCTAAGGTCTCACCGGGTTTCCAGTGGCTGGTCGGCTGGCACGGCCTCGATGGAGCTGTGACTTTCTGCCCCTGCCCTTACAGCGCAGTCGTCCATGTCCTCTCTGTTCCCAGGATGACCTGGGAACCCACACAGTGAAGGTGACAGAGCTATAAAAGGGAGAACCTGGCTCCCACAATGACTGCTCAAAGGAGGCGTGCCCTTAGCCAAGCAACCACTTCAGACTTTATGCCAGTAAGAAATAAGGGTCTGCTTTGATAGCCATAGAATTTTGGGGTTCGCCTTAATTAATACACAAGAACATATACAACCGAACAAGGAAGAGACAGTAACAAGACCTGAACTCCAGGAGGTAGGGCAGGGAATTATCTAACCCAGGGCTGTGCAGTTTGCTCCAGAAAGGGGGACTAATTCTCTTTAGCGAGGGCAGGGGCCCACACCCTACAGCGCAAGGTGGGTCTAGCACCTGCACGTAAGTAACGTTTCATTGTAACACAGCGTAGTCACTTCCTTATGTAATAACTATGGCCTTTTTTAAAATGACAACAGCAGAGTTGAGTAGCTGTGATGGGCAGTATGGTTTATACCTTTGCGAACGTTTACTATCTGGCCCTTTTACAGACAACAGGTGCCAGCCCTTGAGTGCTGTGCCTGTGCCGGGGACAGAAAAAGGACGGAGAAAGGAGATGCCCCTGGATGCCACGGGGGACGGTGGGACTGGCTGCCCCGTGCCTTCCCCTCCCGCCCCCTTGGTCCAGGGAGCAGAGTCACAGCACCCGCCTCGCGGGTTCCCTGAAGACAGCGCGGCTTGCTTTCTGACCCTCTTTGGCTTCAGCTCAAATGCCACCTCTGCAGAGAAGCCTTTCCTGACCATCTCCTGTTTGATAAAGTCCCCGCTTCCCATCAGTCCCCGCCTTTGGCCCGTGTCCATTTTGTGAATGGTCTTAAGTATTAGCTGAGATGGTAACACTTGTTTGCTTGGTTTGTCCCCCACTCAAGTGGGAGCTCTGTGGCCGCAGAGGTTTTTTAAATAATCTATGTTTGCTCAGTGCTGAGAATAGGCCCTGCACATAGTAGGTACACAATGATTACCTGCTGAATGAATTGAAGGAACAATGTTTATTAGATTGGAGTCTTCGGTTAGAGGGGCCATTTTTTCCCCCTCTTTAAATGTATTCAACATATTTTTTGCAAGAGAACACAGGAGAGTGAGTTTAGGTCAGAGGATACATGGGGAAATGAGAGAAATAAAAAGGAAAAACTGCTGAGCTACGGAAGAGTGAATCTTAAGGGAAACTTTCTTATTTTCAATATCTTTATTTCCTTGGATAGAAATAGAGTATCTTCATTTGGAAAGGAAATCCCAGTGGAACTTGCAAGACATGAAAGAGGGTTGCTTGGCCTTCCTGGGACTTGCGTCGGCCCTGCATTCCTTCGGTGCACAAGCAGAGGTCTCGGGGCACCCTGATCCGGTCGGTGCCTGCAGGCGCACCACCCTCCGGGCGGGGGGGTGGAGGGGGCGCTGGAGAACACCGCTGGGCAAGAAAAGCCGCCGGCTTTCCAGAGCTGTTCTGCCCTTCCTTTACAGTAATTATAACAGCGGCCGAGCTGATGGAGGAATTCGTCACTGTGCTGTGTCACACACACCGCTTGCTTTGGTCCCGTTTAAGCTCTGTGGCATCCATCTGGATAAGTTAGTGCATTATCATGGCTTTGTGGATGAGGAGGTAGCCCGACACCTTCTAACATTCAGAATGTCCCGGACCGTGAGGCCCTCACTTGGCTCCCATTGTCAGGGCTGACGGAGGCTTCCCGCCCTGCGTGGGGCGCCACCACAGCTTCTTTCGCTCATCTGCTGGCCTGCAGGCTCCTCTTCTTCCAGCCCTTTCTCAAGAACGGGCAGTTGTCAGGTCACCCGGGGGTCAGGTGAGTTCTGACCAGCTCCCTCCGGGATGCACAGCGTGGTTGGCGTGTGCAGTGCAGTGGACAGAGCTTGAACCTTCGAACCGGGGTGGCCGGTGGGGACTTTAAGGAGCTTGAGAGCAAGACTTCGGCCTCGTTCATCTCTGGATTTCCACCTCTTCACATAGTGCCAAGAAGAGAGAAATATTCTGTATTTGTTAGCTTTCTTATTAGCATTTTGTTTTTTATTCCCCCTCCCTCAGTCCTCTTGAATGGATGTATCTGTGAGGCAAGCAGTGACCATTTGGCATAAGCTAGTAATGGTGTCCACTGTGGACAAAACAGTGTGTCCTCCACAAAGCACTTCACACTGCACCAGTGGGTTAAACTCTCCTGGTTTCCTTATCTATAAAGTAGAGACAGATAATCATACTTACCTCATGAGATTTCCATGGGATTCCGTTAATTAATGTGCAAAAACACTTAAAACGGTCCCTAGATTATAACGAGCCCTTAGTAACTGTTAGCAAAAGTTATGAGAGTTCTTACAAAAACCTTGCGAGAAACTCACTGTGCCCATGTTCATTTTACAGATGCTGCCACCGAGCCTGGAAGGTCACGACTTCTTCCGGCCCTCGCGGTTGGGAAGCAGGACCCGGCAGTGATAACTGAGACTTGCGGCCTTGCCTGTCCTCTGTGCCCGGGGAGCTGAGGCGCCCACGAGAGAGCAGATGTGGCAGTGCGCCTGGCTTCCCAGAGCCCGTCAGCGCCTGCTACAATGACACACACAGGGGAGCCTCAAGCCCTTCCTCAGCTTTTCCCAAATCTGCGGGTTCGCACTGGTAGCTGCTTACCTCTCACCTTGCAGTTCTCAGCCATGAACAGTTTAGTCCTCCAAGGGACATTTTTGATTGTCACGGCGGGAGGATGGTGCTCCTGGCATACAGTGTGGACAGACCTAGGACGCCACTAAACTGCCCCCAAAGCACAGGGCACTCCTCACAACAAAGGGTTACCCTGCCCACATGTAACCAGCTCTGAGGCTGAGAAATGGAGCTTTAACCAGTGATCCACGGGACTGAGTAACGACTACACTTTAATCCCAATCTAATAACGAAGTGGCCCAGAGCAGGCTCCGCCCACAGCACTGCCACCCTCTCCCCCGGGGGCTGTGGTCAGTGGTCAGTGCTGCACGCTGGCCTCGTTGGCACGGGCAGCCCAGCCAGGCCTGGGGGGACCAGCCCGTCTTTCTAAGCCATAATGAAACTCCGGGTAACAATGTCACTATTTGGAGAGAACGATTCTATTGAGATCCTAACCCCAACACGACCCTTTGTGATATTTATTGCAACTGTAATTCATTAACCTGTGACGTCAGTGTGCCTTTAAATGCTGCCTTCCTTTCTACAATGTCAACTCTGTGATGGCAGAGACCGTGTGCGGCTGGCCCACTGTTTCCCCTCATCACCTGGCCAAGGGCCGGGGCCACAGCCGCCTGAAATAGATCCGTGAGGAGATACACTTGTATAAATAAATGAATAAATTAATGATCTAGGTCAGCATTTGGAAATATAAGAACAGGGTCTACCTCTGGCCTAGGAGAGACGTTTGCGATGTTCGTGTCAGGCAGTATGCATTACTTAGAGGACTTTAAATGCAGCGTGCGCTCACTGACCCGACACATCCCAACAGCCCGCAGCGCGCTGGCCACGGGGAGGGGATGGGGGGCAGCCCAGAGTCTGGGGCTGGGGCTGCTTTGAGTCCCAACTTCCTAGTCCCGATCTGTGAAGTTACCTGTCACTCTGCACTTCAAGGTTCCTCAATAAAATGGGCACACAGTCTTTGCGAGGAGACTGCTAGGAGGAGCAAAAACGGCCATTACTGGGTCAGGGTAGCACCTGGACATAGACTGCACTCGGAGAATGGTGACCTTGCGGGGAGGCTGTGATGCATGTCCGTGCATTCTGTGACATGCCTTCCATCAAGAGGGAGCATCTATGTCCCTTCCCTTGAACCTAGGCAGGCTGTGAGATTTTCTTGGCTAATAGAATGTGGCAGAAGTGACAGCCTGTGACTTGCAAAGCCAGCTTAGGAAAGTCTGAACAGCTCGACTGCCCTGTGGGGAGATGAGAGGGAGAGAAGGAGGGAGGCCACGGGAGAGAGCGCGAACGAGGCCTGAGGGGCCCAGGAGTTCCAGTCCCTGTGTGTGAGCGGACACCCGAGAGCCAGGACACCAGCTGGCCACTTCCTGCTCCGGGGGGTGTCAAATGGGGAAAGATATGAGGACTGGAGAGGTATGAGGAAGGCGGGCCTATAATGCTACACTCAAGTCAAATTAAAAAAAATAAAAAATCTTACATGTTGTATTTTGAGGATGGCTCAAGAATTATTGAAATTTTTGTGTAGAATGGTGGAAATAACATAAAAATTTGAGAAGATTCAAGACACTGTGAACCATGATTTTAGTACTTTATCTCACAGAATTCAGGGTCATTACAAGTTAAAAGGAATAAAGTGTCATTACCTAATCTCCGCTGAAGAAAGTAGTTGAATGCCAGTCAACAGACACTCACACACTGTTGCTTCATTTGAACTATTCTAGAAATAGACTATCATCACAACCCTAACCTTTTGCCCCACTTTATTCTTCCAATAAAAACACTATAAAATGTAATCAGACAAGATTTCAGACATCCACTTCTTATTAATGGCAAAAGCAGCTATTTTAACGAATACCCAAAGATTAGTTTCATAAGAGAGTGGATCCCGCTCCCCGTCTCCTCGGTTACAAAGGACAACGAGGACAAAGGAGAGCCTCCTAAGGCCGCGACCTTCTCTGCAGCGATCCAGCGTCTGGGAGCAGCCTGGACATTGGGAGACGCCGCGGCCACGCCCACACCAGAAAGGCGACCTCTCCTCCGGACATCTGGCACTCGGCCCCACCTCTGACCTACAGTGTGATCTGACGTCGCCTGCCGTTGAGAGTGTTTATTTTTTCTTATTTCTTGCAGTGCAGAAAATGCCATAGGTGGTCTGCTTCCCGCCCAACGAAGAAGTAGTTGCCCGAGCAAGCTGGTGCGGGCGGACGCGCCGGGAGCAGCAGACAGAGCAGAGCTTCCGCCCGGCAGCGAGGCTCAGCTGCCCGGGCCACGGGGATCACCGACAGCAGCGGCTGCGTGCCTGGAGCGACGAAGGCCCCGGGGACCCGGCTTATTTGAGCCATAGCTGGAGGTGCCACTGCCTTGCTGGAAGACCCTGGAGTTTTGGCGGAAGGGCTCTGTGCCCCAGAAACGCCCAGAGAACGTGCGCCTTGATGGTGGGCACTGAAGGGACCCTGATACGCCAAGAACTTCACCTGTGTCTGCTCACTCGGGGATTCATTAGGACCCCGGGACACAGAGGACAGATAGGGGCTTGACTCTCAGTGGTCACTGATGAGCGTGTGACTTGAGGGGGTCTTTGGACCTCTCCGAAAAGGAGAAGTGGTGCAAAAGCTGCTGAGTCACTATTAGGTCCGGTGTTGGGGTCGGCAGGGCAGAAAATGCCACGTCTCTCTCCCTGTCTCAGTTCTAAACCAGCTGAGGAATGAGATGGGAGTGTCAAAACACCCCCCTAACCACCCATTGGCAATGCAGGCCACGGCACTCAGCTCACAGAGCCCAGGGTTGGGCTTTGCACCCAGGTCCTGGGGACGAGCCAGTTTCATCCCCCAGGCCACCAGACTCTTGGATCAGGCGGCCTTCTCGCGGTCTCTATTGCTGGGTTTTCCACACAGCCCAGGGCCATCGAGGCCCCCAGCTATCTGCTGGCGGCCAGCTCCTGGGAACAAGAGGAAAGACAGTGCACGAGCAAGGCAGGCTTGAGTTTCTCCTTGCAAACGTGCCAGGAATATGCCTCTGGACTTCCCTGGAAGAGCTGTGACGGAGACACTGGGGAGGGAAAGCCGTGGTGTGACGGTGGGGGGCCACCTCCACCCTCAGGGAGGTGTCGGGTATGGAAAGAGCTGTTCCCTCTGCCCACCGACACCTAGTGCTGTGTGCGGCCCATCGCACCCAGCACTGCACAGGGCAGTTGAGAGGGACAAACACCAGAGTGGCCCCACGCACGAGCACTGCGTAACCAGGAAGCCGTTTACAGCTGCAAGGTGGCGCCGGGTCTCTCCTGTCTGTGCACTAGGTCTTTGGAGAAAATAGCAAAACAAACAAACAAACAAAGAAAACAAAAACAAAAAACCCTAAATCCAAACAGGTCGTATCAAAATATTTCACTGACCTCATCATCACTAAGAGGGTAGTTACTGACGTCACATTTCAAAGGTTTCCGTCTCACCTCTCCTGCTGCGAACTGCGGCTTCGGGCTGACTGCTTAACTTCTCTGTGTCTCGGACTACACTGGAGTCTGAGGCTTCTAAGTTAATAGAAGCTTCACACGACACCCGACACCCGCGGGTGCACAGCTGAAGTGAGGGGCGACGATCATGACTGAAGCGGTGTGAGAGAGAGGGGACTGCCGCAGGCTGCGGCTCTGGAACTGACATCCCTTCACACGCTTCCTGTTGCCTTGGGACAGAAGCCACATGGCCCGGCACAGCGCGTCTCTGCCCCTTCAGCCCCCCCTCCCCTCCTCCTCCGGGTGTGCCACGTGCACGGCCGTGGTGCGTGTTCGCCGGTGCAACCACCCGTGCCCCTCCGGGGGCATGCCTGCCACCCTGCTCTCTGAAGGCCTCTTCGCCCACTTCCCTTTGGCCGGGCTCCCCTCATGCCCTGGGCTTCTGCCCCCGGTCAAGGCCTGGGAGCGGCCTGGCCTGTGCGAAGGGCCCTGCCCACCAGCCCGCCCCCCTAGGGCCGGGCCATCTTTCTCTCATGGCACAATCTGTAACTATCTTTCCCGGTTTCTTCTTTGTCGCTGTCATGAGAAGGTAAACACAGTGAGGACAAGGGCTGCCCCCGTTTTATTTACTTCTCTACCCCCAGCGCCTCTCCAGGGCCCTGGCAAGGGCGTGTTCAACAGAAGCACGTTGGTTAAATGAACGGAGAGAGCCCTCAGACTTAGGCAGCCGCAGACAGTGCCATCCTGCCACCGGCAGCCATCTGAGCAAGCAGGGCGTCTAATCCACGTCCCTGAGACTGTCTCCCCACATGCAAAAGTGAGGGACCGAATGCCCACGTTCACGGTAACGTTATTCGCAAGAGCCAACCAGGTGCGAGTAACCCAGTTGTCCACAGCCCGGTGAACGGATGAACAAAATGTGGTCCACCCACGCGACGGGATACTGCTCAGCCTTAGAAAGGGAGGAAATTCTGACACAAGCCACAGCATGGATGAGCCTAGAGGGTGTGTGCACAGTGAGATAAGTCGGTCACAGAAAGAAAACACTGAGTGATAGGATTCTACGTCTACGAGGCACGTAAAGCAGTCAAATTTACAGACAAAAAGCAGAACGGTGGTTACCAGGATTTGGAGGGGGTGGGGGGGAGCTGGAGTGCTATTCTTCAACAGGCACAGGGTTTCGGTTTCGCAAAATGCAAAAGCTCTGGAGGGAGATGGTGGTAATGGGTGTGCCAGAGTGTGAATGTATTTAACACGACTGAGCTGCACACTTAGAAATGGTTAAGATGGTAAATTTCATGTGGTATTTTTGTTTGGTTTTTCAGCACGGTTTGGAAGACCAGAAGGGTAAGTATGTAAAGTGCCCAAGGTGGGGAATGACTGAGCGCAGGACCGGGCTTCAGATAAGCGTGGCATTGAGGGCTGGTTTTTTTAAACCATTATTAAAAACTCTATGGTATACATGTGTAAAGATTTTAATTACATGAGACATATGTGAGGAATAGAAAAATGAGGGGTTTTGATTTATTGAGCCTTTTTAGCGCCTTCTATACACAGACAAAGCAGGTTTTATTTAGCTGATTCAACATTTCAGAAGCTCATCACACAGAGAAGCCGTCGCCTGGCTTAGCCCCTTCACGGCAAAGGGCGCCGCCGGGCCCGTTCCTGCGCGTGGGCCGGTTGGTTGGTTTGAAGCTTCAGGGAAGACTGCCCAATGCTTGCTCCTGGGGGCTGCCGTGTTCCCCACTTCTGTAACTGTTCTTTCTTCTGCCTACGTATTGGAGTTTGTTTCCTTCATTTGTACTTTGATAACTATTCATCACGCAACTGTGGTGAACCTGCAGTGCTGACCACACTTTATATCCTACCGTCTTAAACTGCAGTGCCACCTCATTTATCTATGGTGGGGACTGTTGGTGCCTACCCCCTCGTCTTTGCCATCTCCTCCGTCGGAGGCCTTTCTTCTGCAAGTGCCTGGGTCTCTTCAGCTGGGGCATCGCCTAGCCGGCGCCTGGCCTGCCCATTAGCAGGAAGCAACCCCGAGGCGATGGGCAGGAGTGGGGCTGTATGCCCC
>PVJD01017631.1:0-16948 GCA_004026545.1 Mormoops blainvillei | reverse complement strand
GGAGGCAGACTGTCACCCCTCCATGCCCTAGCTGAGACTGTGAGGGGAGTTACACCCCTGAGGAAAGGAAAACAGAGGGCAGCACACCTGCCCACACCGCTGCTGTGTAATGTTCAGATTAAGTCATTGGAGGACGCCCTTGGAAACAGTTCCATGCTTCTCAAGGCCCATCTCATATGGGTGAGAGATTTGCTGTCTTTTCCCAGCCACTGGTTAGTTGTAGTGTATGTTCAAATACCTGAATTGTCTAAGACCAGAAGCAACCCTCCCCTTAGGTGGCATTTCCAGTCCTACAGATAAAAAAGCTATGAAATGCTGAAGATGGGCCTTCTGTTCTCTGTTGTGAACAACTTGCTTAAAAACACGGCGCTTTTGCTTTTAAAAGATTGTAAAGCTGACAAATAAATCAGTATTCCAAAGAAGACTTGGGTGTCTCCTAATACTTTTTTTTTAATCATGTCTAATTTGTGCTTTATAGTGAAATAGAGATTAGCTGCTTTTTATTTGCTGTTCTGAATTATTTTTTGCCAAGCTTGGCTTTGGGCTTCAGAGCTACCGCACTGGAATAGCAAACCCTCGCTCCTGTGGATCTGGGGTGGATTGACGGGTGTCCGAGGAATGCTGCCTAATTTGTGTTTCTGATGCTGCCGGAGGCAGAGGGTGCCCAGCGCCATCAGGGCGTCCCTCCTCGCGGCGCAGGGGTACACCTCCACAGGGTCTCCTACCTTGGGCACCTGCATGAACTAGATACCGTGTTGAAACTAAAATGTCATTTAATCATCCCATAACCCCATTCAGGCTCTGATTAGAGGTTAATCACTTTCCTGAAGGTCACAATGCTAATAAATAGTGGAGCTGGGCTTTCCATCTTTCTGATCCCAAGTTGAGAGTTTTTTGTACCAAACACACTCTCTAGCGGAGGGGACAACTTGACCAGCTCTGCCACCTCACAGAGGCCTGGCTGTGCCGATGCTTATGGGTAAAAATAATGGGGTGCCTTTGTGTCAGTACAGACCTCTCATCTCTGTTGCAAAATTCAGTGTCTTTCTGTTGTTCTCGCTTAAGTTTCATAGTGTTTTCCTGTGCATGGAAGTCCTGTGGAAAGAAACCTCATTTGCCAGTTCTTACTCGATTGGTCTCTGCAGGAGCCTCAGGACAGAACTGGTCTTACCCACTCCTGACACTTCAAGGCTTGTAACCTCAGACCACCCTGTGGGAAATGCTGAGGACTTCTTTGCTTCCCCCCTTACCCCCAAGGGAAGGTTCCATTTGTGTTTTGAAAAGAGCACAGGCCTGGAGTCACACAGCGTGTGAATTCTGTGTCAGCGCTGTGTTTTCCTGGACAAATGAACTCAGCTCTCCATCCCTCAGTCCTCTTTTCTGTGAAGTATGGATGGCCTTACTTTCTACAGAATAATGATCTGAATTTAATGACATAACAGAACAACCACCTAGTAAGTAGTAGGCACTGACTAAATGTTATTATTTTGACAAATGCTACTCATTCTCAGTAAAGCATTCCCCCCCCCCCCGCCCACCCCATATACTCCCTCCACAATGCTTGGGCTGTTACTAAAAAAGAAGAAAAATGTTGCAAAGCATACAGCCTCTCAGAATTACTTTTATTTCTAGAGGACAAAAACTCTGCCAAGGAGGAGATGGAAGGGATCCCAGGGTTTTGTGCAGGTTTTATTTGTATGCAAAAGCGAGCAAGTCTTCTTTGTTCTGAAGATGAATTTCATTCTAATGGTGCCAGTGAATCTTTTAAAATTTCATAATTGCCATTCCTAGCATGCTCCAAATGGAAAGATAACAAGAATTAGGTGGCCAGTTCAGATTGCATCTGGAGATGGATGTGCACTTGAAAATGATTCAGCTGCTCCCTGAGTCATCCCAGTCCACTGAGACCTGCAGCTGAGCTAGATCCTGGAGTCAGCAGCCCCAGCCCTGCCCTGCCCTCCAGTGTCTTGGGAGGGGGGATGCAGCAAGGGCCAAGGGGGGCTGAGCGAGTGCCCTGCCCAGTCCCTAGCTCTGCCTTTTGTTATCCCTACATGTAAATGTGTGGAGCACTTTACAACTTGCAAAACATTTTTTTTTTTTTTGTATTTATTATCTCCTGTAATTCTCTCAAAAAATCCCTGAGAATAGAGGAGGAGACTAAGGATCAGAGAGACTGTGGTTGATAAGTGACAGCCCGGCCTGGAATTCATATCACGTGGCTCTGAAACTAATCACCTCCCCGGCATCTCTTCCTGCCAGTGAGCTGCCCGAGGACCTACCCTTCTGACCAGGACCCAGGGTTCCCCGGCTCCCAGATACCACCAGCTGAGTGCCCGGGTGGGTAAGGCCCCTGGCGGCAGAACACGTCCACCAATGGGGATGTAATTGCTTGAATATCCAGTAACTTTGGTTCCAAATAGGCTCCAGAGACATCTGGCCCATCAAGGAAGAATATTTATTTTTGAGTGATTATGGCTAAAAAGGCTCAGGCATGTTGCATGATCAGTTAATTGAAAATTACTTCCTGTTCTCGGTCAGCGGCTGCTCGCCACAGACAAGTGATGATGCCTTTGACGGATTCTTGAGAGTGCTGTGTCCCAGCCCAGCTCTAAATGTTTAAAGCATTCTGTTCTCTATTCGACATACCCTGAAGTGCGTTTTTGAATGTAGCAAGTTTTGTGCCCTATTAATACTGCGTGACCTTTTCTCAGCATTGAATGAATGCAGACAGTAGTGGGCCAGGGCTGCAACTGGCCATTGGAGCGGCCAGTAGGGGCCTGCTCACTCTTCAGTTTCTCCCGGGAAGTCTCTCTTGTAAAGATCAAGCAAGGCTGCAAAATCTCCTCTTCCTTCTCTTGATGGGAACAACGTGTGCATGCAAAGGTCCTCAGTGCCATTGAGACAGAAGCCAAAGGGATGCTTAAAAGAATCACAGTGGGTCAACGCCCTAAGCCCAGTGTCCTGATCAAGTGTCCTATTCCCTTTCTGGAAAGAGTGTCCACTGAAGACCCTCTACCGTCGCTGATGTCACGTGGGTGGCATTTAGTGGATGGTCTTCTAGTGTGTGAAGTGGGTTTGGTAAGTGGCCTCGTAAAGTTCTCTGAGTCCTTCGAGCTTCGGGTTTGCTTCCAGGAGGCCTAGCTTGCTCTTCCAGCTCTCGCGTTTCTAGTCCAGTGACCTTAACCTGGTTTCTCTGGACCTCAGTTTCTTTTCTTTTCTTTGTTTTTACTCACCCAAGGACATGCTTACTGATTTTAGAGAGAGGGGAAGAGGAGAGGAGAGAGAGAGAGAAACATCCATCAGTTGTCTCTCGCATGTGCTCCAAGTGGGGACTGAACCAGCAACCCAGGCGTGCGCCCTGACTGGAAATCAGCCCCTTGACCCTTCTGTTAACAGGACAGTGCTCCAACCAACTGAGCCACACTGACCAGGGCTGGACTTCAGTTTCTTTATCTGCAAATGGAGATGCTTCTGTAGTTACCTTTTGTGAGTAGTAAATAAAATAATGCATGAGGAAATTCATATAAATATATTTTACTTAGTCAATGATGTAAGTGATCAATGAAAATAATTTAAAATCTCTGTTATTAAAACATTTTGGTATTTTTATGTTTATAGTCCAACACAAAAAGATAAGGAATTATTTGATATTTGAGCATTCGGACCAACAGAAATAAAGGGGGTATATTTTGTGTATATAATATGAACATAAAGTGTTTTTAGGCTGGGAAAATTTTATTGAATTATAAATAAGTACAATTCTTTAGGATACACTGAAATCTTCTCTTTGGAATCCTTGCGGTACTTACTTTTTTCTGCTATTCAGTTAGCACCTGTTCAAGTAAGGATGTATGCCTTCAGGTTATCTTTTGCAGGTTGAGTGTCACTTGGCATTTCTTACAGACTGGTCCCTGTAACCCCTTTAATGGGGTTACAGATGAAAAAGCCTCATACCGTATTTTATGTGATTTTTTCTCTGTCCAACCAAATAGTCTCATCTTTTTGTTTTTTTTTAATCACTTTCCAATAGACCCCTGCTTAGTTTGTCCCACCTGACCAAACATCAAGGTCATTTCTGCGAAACACACATGTGAAATGTCAATGCCTTGTTTAAAACCCTCTTTGAGGATGTTATTTAAGTTTGACAGGCAGGCGCATACACGTGTCCATGAGCCACTGGGCCAGGAGACTGCTCAGGGTGGCCCCTTTACCTCCCCCCTCGCCCCAGGGAAGCAGTCTCATGGAACCCAGTAAACACGGATTCTCTCTCAAGGATTAAGAGGAAGATTTCTCAGCGGACGCTGAGGACGGAGATGGCTTCCTTGATGCCTGATGCGCTCTGCCCAAGCCCACGTGCGATACCAAACGAAGTGACAAAGGCAGCTGCCACCTCCCATATGAAATGCAGCCATCAACTGAAGGCTCTGGTGGCACCCCGAAGAGCAAGGGAAAGTGGGGTGGGGGTGTCTGCCCGGATGAGAAGCTGTATATTATCCCTGCCATTGTTTAAAATTCCCAGCACATGAGAATACTTGCTTTTACTATTGC
Source organism: Mormoops blainvillei (assembly GCA_004026545.1). Classification (NCBI taxonomy): domain Eukaryota; kingdom Metazoa; phylum Chordata; class Mammalia; order Chiroptera; family Mormoopidae; genus Mormoops; species Mormoops blainvillei. The sequence goes on along the minus strand of PVJD01017631.1, from coordinate 12,400 downwards.
TTTTAATTCTCCCTGGCCAAGCACTCCCTGACTGCCCACATCAGGGGTGGACGGCTCCCTGTGGCAAACCGCCCCTCCCCCCACCCCCGTGGTCCACCAAAGGACCACAGCATTTCTTCCCTCTTCCTTTGCCACAGAGGGAAGGGCAGATGTATCCCATGTTTGATCTGACTGATACTGAAATGCTCGATGACCATTTGAGGGGCAGCCTCGCAGAAATCACAGTGTGAGGGCACTCTCAGCCTCACTGCAGTCTCCACGCTGAGGCACTCTCGACCCACGCACAGTAGGACCAGCGGAGCCATTACGGATCTTCAGCTCTCGAGATGGGAGGCTGGGCCCAGAAAGGTGAGATGCCCATGACGGAAGGAGCGCTGGCATTGTCCGGGCAGCTGCAGGGGGGCGTCACCTTTGGTGGCCATATCTGTGTTCACGTTAGGTGCTTTGGATTGCTTTTCTAAGTACCTGTGCCCTGTAAATACTAACCCTTTCAAGGGCTCTGTCAACTTGTTAGATCTTCAATTTATTACACTTTAAAGGTGCTTTATAATGTGTTTTTCCCTCCAAAGCTATTGTAGTTACTCTAGACCCTGATGAATTTCTTTTTTGTAGGGCGGATTTATTTTACTTTATATTCTTGGTATATTTTATTCATTATGCTATTACAGTTGTCCCATTTTTTTCTCCCCTCTGCTCTGCACCCCATCCCATCATCCCCGCCCCTCTTAGTTCATGCCTACGGGTTGTACATATCAGTTCTTTGGCTTCTCAATTTCCTATACTATTCTTAACCTCCCCCTGTCTATTTATTTTCTTCTGTTTTGTTTTGTCAACATTTTCTCGCCACCACTTTCCCCAGGTCCGCCCACCCCCACCTCCCACCCTCAGTCTTTCCCCCATCTGGCTTTGTCCATGGGCCCTTTATGCACGTTCCTTGATGACCCTTCCCCTCCTTTTCCCCTGTTATCCCCCTTACTCCTCCCCTCTGGTTAGTGTCAGTTTTAAACCCTGACGAATTTTTATTTAAAGTAAAAACTCTCAGCTTGCTTAAAAGGAACAGGTATTTGAGACTGTGACTTGTTCCCAGCAAACTCTTAAAGAATAAGAGTTGATTCACATGGTACAGAAAGGAAAGAACTGGTCAAATACTAAAACTAATGTTATTGGCAGTTGGGCAGACGTGAGAAAGGGTGGGTCTTGCCCGGGCTGGGGGTGGTCAGGGCTTCGGAGAGACATGCTTCTTACACCCCATAATGGGCAAGGCTTCCCATGCCCAGGAAACTAAGTCCATGCTCCTAAATGTGACAGGTAGAGGCTTGGCACCCGCCTCCCTCTTCGATCCATCTTTCTACGTTGTCCCTGGCATGTCTCCTGTCTCTGTGCTCCTGGCACCACTAAGAAACCAGTCCCTGAATGTGACACAGCCCTTCCTGACTCTGTGCCTTTGTACGTACCGTTTCCCCTCCCTGGGAAGCTCGGTTTTCTTCTTTTTTCGTCTTCCTGTACTCATCTTCAATAATTGGCAAAACATTCTCTCTCCCATGGACATTTCTCTGATTCCATTCCTAGTCACATAGGAAGCAGATGTCATCATTTCCTTGCCTGTGATGTTGCCTGAAGTCAGAATGCCAAGTTTGACTCCTATCTTAACCAGTTAAGTCTGTGTGATTTTGAACAAGTTACGTTTTCTCTCTGTGCTCCAATTTTCTCCATTGTATCATAGGGATGATAACAACAATCCTACATTACTTATAGTTTTATAATGAGGATAATGTTTTTAGATAGTTTTCTAGAATCACACGATAATTTAGCGTGTTAATTATTGTTTTTATTATAAGTTATTGCTACCACTATCATCATCATATACAATATACCACCCTAGGGCTTTGATTCACACAAATTCTATTCACATGATTATTATCGTTTACCGGCCTGCCTCAGTCCCTTCTCTCTTATTTCCCTGGACTCAGCACAATACTTGGCATGAACAGGTGTCCGGTAAATAGTTCTGAATTTCAGTTATCGGTGTCTGTGTCTTTTTTCCTTATCGGATTATAAGCTCCTGAGAGGGCGTTTTCTGCTTTAAAGCAGGAATGTTACACAGTCCCCCGCAGATAGCCAGCACACAAAAATCTGCAGGAGAAACTGATGAATTAATGAAGAGTGTGTAGAAGTGACTGTTTAAATATTGGCTTCCAGAGAGCAGGGCAGACTACAAGTGAGAGGAGAGGTTTACTTCCAGCTTGTTATGTGGGGCCAGCTGGAAGCCTAAAAGCACATACTGTAGTCAGATTCTTTGTTTCATAAGCTTCTGTTGAAATTAAAAGGCAGTCAAGATGTAGTGGTAAAGATAAGGGTCTGCCTTTAGAACCCAAAGCCAGTGTATGGACGTGTTAAGGGATAGACAGAAATCACTTAGCTAGGTAAGCTTCTATACACCGCTGGGGTCGCAAGTCTGTATGTCCACAAAATTGCTCATCTCTATGGGGGCTTGTAATTAAAGTTTCTTTGCTTCTGCGAACTATCTAATGGATGTTATTTGATTGGCTGTTTCACTACGTTACATTCATCAGGTTACAAATCGCTTGAAGTCATAATTTTCTTCAATTTAAAACCCGACTGAATGGAAGACTTTGATCCAACTTCCAGCGAGACAGGGCATGAATATTTCCTTGGAATTGTAAAGTAGGTTGTCTCTTGCCCATGTATGATGTATTTTGATCTGTCTCATATCATCTTCTATTAAAAACTTTCTGAACTTTGGATTGATAATTTAGTAGTTCATATGATTAAATACTATTCCTTTAAAGGGACACTTGTTAAGCTGTTGGAGTCCTGAATTAATGTTTTGTTTAAAGAGTGCCATTTAAGGTTAAGACCAAGAGATTTGGGGGGAATGTTTTAAGTTAAAAAACAACAATGTCACTTGAGCTCAAACGTAACATTTAAAGATTTTCTCAGGAAACTGAAACACCCCGAAAAAAATGTGGGGTCATTATAAATGGAACGTAAGACTCTTTTCTTGTTTAGCTGCTGGAAATGACAAATGTAAATAGAAATATAAACAAGGGAGGGATTTTGAAAGTTCTTCATCAAACAGTGTGGTTATTGCCTGATATGGCAAGGAAGCAGAGCCAGTGCCTCTTGAAAACACTTCAGAGAAGCCCATCTGCCCCGAGAAGCCTGTCCCTGAGACAGGTCACAACTATTCTCTGCTTTTTACCTGCTGCTGCTTCTAGTAGCTTCCATCCTCCCAAGATGAAGTCGACATTCCTTTATTTATTCACACAATCAATGTCTATCTTTCACACTGCGATAAACGCTGGAAGCTTGGGCATGGCCAACTTAGGCCCCTTCGGTGCTCATTAGAGCAGTTTTCTTTTCCTTCTGGGTCCACAGGTAACAGCATTTTCCGCCCACTTGCAGCCAGGTACAGCCACGTGACCAGATTCCGGCTAAAGGATTTGAGCAAAGACAATGTAAGCCGCTTCCAGGTCTGGCTCCTAAAATAGCTTGTGTGACCTTTCTCTCTCTCTTTTACCATCTCTAGCTGAAGGCGGAAGATCCAGAAAACTAACCTGGGTTCCTGAATGACCATGTGGAGGTGAGCCACCTGGGATCACCATCTAGACACATCTGCATGGGACTCTGTGTGATCAAGAAATGGCTTTTAATGTTGTTAATGCTACCGAGATCTCCAGGCTTATGTGTCACTGCAGTAGCTATGCTATGTTTTCTGACTAATAGAGATGAGCAAGATATAGATCTTGTCGTCAGGGAGTTAACATTATGGTTGGGAGAAGAATGTAAATAAGCGATTATAAAGCAATATGATCAGTATAGCAAGTGAGATGTATAAAGCCCAATAAGAGTAGAGTAAGGAGGAGGATGGGGATGATGATGGTGATAGAAAGACTTGCCGGAGGACACCCACCATTGTGTATTTCTTACAAGTGCAGGTATGGTTGAAGAGGGTGGTCATGGGTGGGAAGAAGGAGAGGGTGAGAGGCAGGTCAGTGTCGCTGGAGCAGAAAAGATGAGGTTGAACATAGTGACACATGGGGTGGAGAGGGAAGCGGATGTCAGACCTTAGATGGTCTCACCTGCCACACTGGGGACCAGGATTTTTTGAGATCAGTACTATTGAAAGTCCTGGTCAGTGATGATATAAGTAGTGTGTGGCAGAATGTAAATCAACACATGCTTCTTTCATGGACAATGTCTTGCTATTAAAGAAGAAAATCAACTGAACTGAAAAGCAAGCCAGCAATGTCGCTGATTCACATTCTGGCACGAACTTCTTATTTTGTCATGTCCAGAAACCCAAGCACTCTTTTGAGAGCCACTCCTTCAGTGGCTCTGTTTCAGACAAACCGTTCTGCTTACTGTGGACGATGGGTTTGAAGGGTGTGTATTCAGGGCAAGGAGGGCGCTTGGGGAAGTGAGGAAGAGGAGGAGGACCTGACCAGGGCAGTGGCGTGATCAGTGCACAAGCGCAAATGGATTTCAGAAATATTTGGCATAGGAGCAGGGTGTGGAGGGGATGGTGAGGGAGAAAGAGTGGAAAAAAACAACAGTCCTAAGCGTCTCGATCCAGTGTCTGGGTGGATGGTGGTGCCATCGGCGGAAGGGGAGTCCATATATGGACTTGAGGGGTCGTTTGAAGAACTAGCTTTCAGTGCTGTTGAGCGTGAACTGGCTAAGAGACACCCAGGCAGGTGCTGGGCAGCAGGTTGAAGCCAGTTGTCCAGAGGCGGGAAGGAGGCTCAAATTTGGGAGTCATTTTCACAGGGGTGTAGAAAATGGGAACATCAGTCTGCAGAAGGAGGAAAACAGTGGCCCAGGCTGAGTCCCTGGGGGACATGAAAATTAAGGAGACAAAAAAGATCTCATGAGACAGGCCTGATGCTCCCCGGGACTGAGAAGGCAGAGACGTTTAGAAGCGCCAACAAAAGCTTTCGGAGGGCCAGTAGAATGTCAGTGACAGTACCTGCGCTGGAACTGGTGAGCAGGGTGTCTCGGGTGAAATCCGGGGTGGAGAGGTGGCGGGGCAGATGTAGTACTGGATCAGACTGATGAGGGATCCCCAAACCATCCAGAGATCCAGGCACGTGCCTGTTCCTCTCAGGTCCTGTTCCCACCTCTGGGAGATGAGGTCGGACTAGATGAGCTCTGAGATGCTTTGAGCTCTAGCGGTCTATCATAACAGATAACAACTGTGAACACCAAATGTGTGGTAGACAGAGAATTTTTATTAAAAGTCTGCAAGGCATTGGCACGCCACTTTTCTTGAGGCTGAGAGAGCTCAAGTGTCATGCCCAGGTTCGTATAATCAATGAATTTATGAACCGGGAATTAAAAACTAGGTTTGCCTGATGACAGCCTGTGTTCTCTTCACTATCCCGTGCTATCGAGTGATTTTAAGTAGAGAAAAGGCACAGGCAGAAGGTGAGTTGAATTTGGGTAGTAGATCATTTATAAGAGCCATCCCTGCAATTCTTCACAGGTGTTTCCTTTAATAAAAGGCAGAATGTTCCTTCTGAGAAACATAAACAAAATCCAGCACCAGCTTTGAACTAATCTGATATTAGGTACATAAAAAAAGATCAGGTTGACCAGCAAGTGATGGGGAAATTTGGGACTTTTATATAGACAGAAATATCAGTACTAGCATATTTATAGAGGCAATGCATTTTTTAGTTAAAAATCTCTGAAGATGAGCTTAGTAGTTAAGAAGTATAGGGACCCTGAGGGCATAATTCTCATTCAGTGTGGATAAGCAGTTATCTGAAGCCAGTTATCTGATATAAGAAGAGAAGGGCTTATACTTTCTCGAGGTTGCTTTCCTTTGAATATGTTTTAGGAATGATTATGTTCAAAGTTAGTCAGCTTATCGGAGGAATGTTCTACTTCTACCCAGAGAGATAGGGGGAAATATTTTGAATATATAACACACTTACTGACTGGTTGATTGACTTATAGAGAGAGGAAGCAGGAAGAGAGATAGAGGAAGACAGACAGGCAGATGTTGGTTTGCTGTTCCATTCACTGATGCATTCATTTGTTGATTCTTGCATATACCCTGGCCTGGAATCGTACTCACAAACTTGGCATATGGGGGTGATGCTCTAACCAAATGAGCAACTAGCTGGGACCTATATATAACACATTTAAAGAATCAGTGGTGTTATTGGGCTTTGCAGAACTGGGTGAATAGGTGTAGCAGCTTTTTCAGGAGCTCTCTGCTTTAGGTATTCAGACTTTTCTACATACGCTTTCTGGGGTAGACACTCTCAATCCAGTAGTCTTGCAAGTTTTTCATAGGTCCCCAAATAGTTCTTTTGGAGGTAGCCCAAGTTATAAAGTGTTTTAGATATTACCGAGTCCAAATATTCCTTCTTATAGTCAAAGAAATGAAACAGATAGGGGAAGGGTCTTGCCCTAGGTCACAGTTAGGGTGAAACTGTGACTACAGCTCAGGTATCCTAACCTCTAGGGCCGCACACTGCATCTGGAATGTGAGCTCAGTGCAAAATGGGCCTCTGTTTTCACCACCCTTATAGTCCCCTGGGGCCTAGAGCAGTGCCTGGCACAAGAGTGTGTTGGCTATGCGATGCTAGCAATAGACAAAGTGATTGTGTTTTAGGGTGCTTAGCAACACAGAGAAGCTTCGTATGAAACTGGATGTGATGCCAGTTCCTCCATTTGTTCTAATTCCACCACGCTACCTGTGCTGTAGGCTGCTCAGCCCCATCCCTAGCTCACAGCTCTCTCAGGATCTATGAGTAGCCCAATCCCAAAGTAGCAAGAAGGTGGGAAGCCCCGGAGCTCTGCAGCCACACAAGCTGCCCGAGTCCTGCTCTGACCTGGCTCAGGCTCTTGCTGGCTTCTTGCTCAGTCTTAAATCAGCGATTGAAGCTATTTCGTGACAACCCCAGGCCTAAGTGCCTGTTGTGACTTTTTGCTTGTTCTCTCTGTCAGTCAGACTAGTCTAGGCTTCAGTGCAGTAACAAACAAGCCCGCACGTTTCAGGGGCTTAATACATACAGGCTCATTTCTCACTCATGAACCTGGCAGCTCTCTAGGATAATTCCCTTTCAAGCAGTGACTTTAAGATCTCAGTTTCTTGCATCTGGTAGCTACACCATTTGGAAAACATGGCTTCCAGGTGAGCTGGCAGAGGGAGACTGAGCTGGAGGGCTGTGCACTGTCTCTTAAATGCTTTACCTTGGAAGTGACACATATCGCTTCTGCTCAGTGTCTATTGGCCAGAGCCACTTCCTTGGCCTTCTCTAACGATACGGTTTTGGAAACTTAGGAAAGCACATGGCTTTTGGCAAGCAGTAAAGATCTCCATCAGAATGGAATCGGGTGAAGGAGAGATTACCGAGGTTTTTCTCTTTCTCTTTTTCCTTCCCGCTCAAAATAAAATAAAATAAAATAAAATAAACTGACTTGGAGGAGTGGAATGTTCTTCTTGGTGGCTTAGCAAGGCATAAACAGCAGTATCGGTCTAGGGAATATATACGGAGGTGCTGTAGGCTCCTGAGAACTTTGCCAGACCCAGTGACTGCTCTGAGATGAGGTCACATAAACTGTCTCACGAGTAATAAAAGGTGGGGTGGACGTGCCTTGGCCGAACCGAGCTGGCTGATTACTCAGTCCAGACAGCACTAAAGAAAAACAGTTGCCCAGTGGCCTTTCAACTCTGCTCCTTGCCTGTTATTTCTTCAGCCATTTATAGTCCAGCGTCTGGATAAAGCTGGGCCAAGGTCTGGCAGGGGTGGAAGCAGATAAATCTTTTGCAGACCAGCTTGGGCCTCACAGTTTTACTAGGAAAGGAAAAATCGGAAGCTCAGATTGGGGGATAACGATGTCTCCTTTTACTGGACAAGAGTGCTTTCGTTTTTAACCCCTCGCTGTGGCCCAAACACCATTCTAGAATCACGCATTCCGCACCCTCAACGTGTAAATGCCCTGCTAGGCACTTGGTGGGGAGACTACAAGGACTCTCTGCCGGCAGAACAAATGCCAGCTGGACACAATGTGGGCACTGTGGTGGGATCTGTTGGGCGCGGTGTCCTGCTTTCATGTTTCCTGCTGGTTTCTGCTCTTGTATGGGATCGTCTATCGAAAGCAGGCTTTGTTTTCCACTTTTAAATAAAGTCGAAGACGTTGAGTTACGCTTGATAGAAAACAGAGGGGACAAAGCCAGCTGCAAGTTTTTCCCTCCTTCTCCACGAACGCTTCTCGGCCCTCCATCTGATCAGTTATCAAATCATCATGATTACGTCTTCTGAATGTCTCCCCGCTCTCTTTTACACTCACTACCTGGTTGCCTGGGCCTGAGGTTGAGGCTCCACTGTACCCCATCTGGAATATGTCAACAGCACCCCGACTGGTCTTGCTGTCTTCATTTTCCAATTGTTTCATCGAAATTTTTATTTCTACTGTCCACCCACTCCACCCAGCCCACGCTGCTGGAATAACATCGCTAAAGCGCAGCTCTCCTCCTGAGCCCGCTGAGCAACTGCAGCGCCTGTCTAAAGCCAAAAGACAAGGCAGGGCTTGGCGTCGGGATGCTTCCAAACCCACTCTCCCAGGCCCTAAGCTGCCCTTACTGAGCTCCGTACGCTGAGTGCCCCAGCTCTGGGACAGACCCCCGCAGTCCTTCTCTAGCACTTATCTACTGGGCGTTCTCCTCTGTGCGTAACAGTTTGGTGCTGTGTGTATATATGTGTATGGTGTGCGTGTGTGTGTGTGTGTGTGTGTGTGTGTGTGTGTGAGAGAGAGAGACTATCTATATCTCTACAAGGCCCCGAGCTCCCTAAGGCCTGCATCTCTTCTGTTCATCCTCAGGGCCACGCCCCACTCCTTCCCGTAGTAGCTGCCCAGTTAATGCTCGCTGGTGGAGAGTAACACAGAGGTGGCGCAGAGCGGAGGGTGCCCCAGGTGAGTGTTGCCTTACGGAAAGACAGAGACTTCCTGTCCAGAAGCTTACAACCTGAACCTGGCCAGGGGCAAAAAGAACAAATATAAATATTCTTTCAGTTCCATTTAACAGATATATGTGGACCACCTCAAGGTTACATATTAAATTTTACTATTAACTACCAATCCCAGAGGAAGAAATGCAAATTCACGCTCAGCTCACGCCTGCCGGTGAATAGTAAGCTCGGGCCGGGCTTCCATGATTAATGAGCTGTAAGGGAACACCACACTGTTCCATCTGCTGCTGCGGGCTTGCGGTTACAACCAGGAGACAGCCGGACTTCATCAGCAGTTAAAATGAAGACTAGCTTGTGCCCAGTCAGCAGGGGGAAGATCACTGAAGGTCAGGAACACGATAAAAGGGAACAGCATCACTTTCAGCCCATTGAAGAAACTGTTAACTGATGGGCACTCCTGAGTGAGACTGTCAGTGTTCAGGGGGCTCCCACTGCTTTTCTCCGGACCTGCTTTATGCTGTGCGCCACACAGAAGCACGGGGCACCTGCTGAGTGAGGCCCAAGGAGCTGCAGGGCACACGGACAGCCATTTATAAAAGGTCCCTTGCATTTATACGACTTTACAGCTTTCCTTTATATAAATTTGCTTCTATCGTTATAAAGCTATATCATAAAATGTTAATGAAAAGAAGGAAAAAGAATATATTTTACATATTATAATATTCCTCTGCACAGATAATTGTGAAGATTGTGCTAAACTTTTCATCCATTTATCTATGAGTACTTTTTGGTAGATAAGAACATAGCATATGTTGTCTGTTGTCACCTACTTTGCAACACAAGCATTTCCCCACATTAATACATAGTTGTTTTACTTTTATTCCAATTAAAATATTAAAGTATAATTTGCATACAATAATATTCACTTCTTTCAGTGCACTGCTCTAGTGCGTTTGATGAATGCATACAGCCATGGGACCCCATAAGGTATAGAACAATTTCATTGCCCCTCCAATTTTTCCTGTGCCCCTTTGTCATCAATCACTGGCACCCTTTGATCCGTTGTCTGTTCCTACAGTTTTTTGCAAGAATTTTATGTGAATAGAATCACACCGTACATAGGCTTTTGTGTCTGGCATCTTACACTCAGCATAATACATTTGGGATTCTTACCTGTTCTGTGAATAACCAGTTTGTTCATTTTCATTCCTGAGTAGTAAAATCCATTGTATGGATTGAGCATACTTTATCATTTGCCTAGTTGAGGTATATTTGGGTTTTGTGCAAACTCAATCAGATTTTGGTGATTACAAAAAAAAAAGTCACTATACACATTCACATTCAGGTCCTTAATGAGCATAGGTTTTTATTTCATTTGGGTACTTGAGTAAATACCTAGAAGTGGATGGCTGCATCTTATGGTAAGTGAATATTTAACTCTATAAAGAACTCTACCCACCCGCCCCCCAGCTATTGAGTTCTAACACCATGCTCCAATAAAAGGAAGCAGGGCTCTTTGGAGACATGGCTGATTCTACAGCTGAAGCAGGAAATATATACTAGCTGGGAGCGTCTTGTAGGACCCTGCACGAACAAAAACAAAACAAAATGCCACAACAGTGGTAATGTTTCCAAGGCCCATAGAGGCTGACTGAGACACCTCTCCATGGCCAAAGCTGAAAGAGTTTGAGCAAAAAGTAAATGAAGTAGTGCTAGGTTATAACCCAAAGTACGAAAGAAATAGCCATTCTTATATGAATGAATTGATTGGATAAATTAATGAATGGGAGAGAAGAGACAAATCTCTCATGCAGAAGGATTTTAAATAAACTATGTGGCTACTCCCCTCAAAGGAGAGAAGTGTAACTCCCACTTCTTAGGTGTGGGCTGCACATCACGATGTATCCCAAGGTGAAGAGTATGGATAGGGGAGGGGATGGTGTAACTTTAAAGGTGAGACACCTGACAAACGCTACCTCAGCCAGGTGATCACAGTCAACAACAATAGTCAAAACTCATGTGATTGTATATATTCTTGATATGACGTGATGAAAATGACACTTTGCCCGAAAACTCATAAACCCATGAGAGTATGAGACAGAGCCCAGTGACGGGGCATCCTACAAAATACCTGAGCCGTACTCCAAACTGCAAGGTCCTAAAAATGAGGCAAGTCTGAGAAACTGTCATACCCCAGCGGAGCATTAGGAGGCACGGAGACCATGTGTAGTGGGGTACCCTGGATGGGACCCGGAACAGAACAAGGCCTTAGGTGAAAAATGAGAAATCTGAATAAATTATGCACTTCAGTTCATTATCATATATCAGTATCGACTCATGAATTGTAACAAATGTACCTTACTACTGTAAGATGTTAATAGGGGAATTGGTATTATTTCTTTCTTACACATTTAGTACAATTCACAATACAGCCACCTGAACCAGGAGGTTTTTTCATTTCCTTAAGAAAAAAATCAGTTCAATTTCTTTAAGAACTGTAATACTGATTAGCTACTCTTGATCTCTTCGCTTTTGTTTTTTTTTTCTTCCTCTCTTTGAGTAAGCTTTGGCAAATCTTTCAAGGAATGTTTCCCCATCATCAAAATTGTTGACATTATGGGCAAAGAATTAGTTGTAGTATTCTCTTACATTGTTATGGCTCTTATTCGTACAGCCCGTAATGATGCTTCCTCTTTCATTCCTAAAATTTGTAAGTTTTGTCTTCTCTCTTTTTTTTTCTTGGTCAGTCTGGTTAGAGGTCTATCAATTTCATTGGTTTTGTCAAACCACGGGCTATTGTTCTCATTGTTTTTGTGTTTACCCATTCTTAATGCCACTAACTTCTGCTTTTATTTCCTTTCTTCTGCTTGTATTTGATTTGTTGTGCTTTCTTTTCTAGTTTCTCAAGGTGACAGCTTATATCACTGATCTGAGACTCCTTTTCTAACACATGGCTTTAATGCCATAAATTTCACTCAAAGCACTGCTTTTAGTACATTCCATAAATGTTGATTAGGTTGTGTTTCCATTTTTACTCTCCAACTATTTGAGAGCCTCTAGCCAAACATTAGAATTACCTGTGGAACTTTGAAAAATGCTAATGCTCACCTCACCCAAGGCCGTATGAGTCAGAACATATGGAGGTGGGACCTGGGCATTGCTTAATTTTAATAGCTTCTCAAAGTGCGCTCATCCAAGATTGAGAATTCCTGCTCTAACCTATTGAAAGGGATTCCCAAACTTGTGTGCAAATGCTGATCTGGACGCTTCTGAAAAATGCATATTCTTACATGCACCCCCTAGAGATTTTGACTCAGCAATTAGACATGATGGTCAGTGGAAACCCAAGTTTTAAAAAGGTAGCGCATATAATGATGACAAATGTGGGCTTCAGACTACACTGTGGGGAAATCTGCATTAAAAAAATCCATAAAATAAGAAATGAGCCCCTG
>PVJD01017630.1:0-16947 GCA_004026545.1 Mormoops blainvillei | reverse complement strand
TTCCTTCCTTTCTTCCTTCCTTCCTTCCTTCCTTTCTTTCCATTTATTTATAGAGAGAGGGGAAAGGAGGGAGAAAGGAAGAGAAACATCAATTTGTGAGAGAAACAATGATCGGTTTCTATTACCCAGGCATGTGCCCTGACTAGGAATTAAACCAGCAACCTTCTGGTTTGTAGGCTGGTGCTCAATCCACTGAGCCACACCGGCTAGGGCAAGAAAACATTTTTTATCTTTTATACTTCCTTTTATATTTTAATGTACACTTGTAATTTAATGGAAGTAAGGGTCTTCTGTGTTTTGAAATTCATAGGCATGTTGTAAATGATTGGGGGAAATCTAAGTAATGAACTGCCCTTTAAAATAATAATAATAGTGAATTAGCTGATAATTCATACAATGAAGACACGCCCAGTCAGGTTTAAAGTACAGGTTAAGATAAGATGTAACATCATTCAGGGAGTCGCCGTCTGCTCTTAACACTTGTGATTTAAATACATGTGGGATTGTGTAGCATGAACAATAAAAATATCTGACTACAGATGTCTTTGATTTTCACCAGCTACAGATTTAAAATGCAAATTATATTTTATCTTAAGAGATTCTATTTGGTCACTCTACATGTAGGTCTCTATCCATTTCCCTGAGAAAATTATACAATCAAATAAAGCAAAGAAAAGATGTTTTGGTTATAATAAATTGGACATTTTAGATCAGTGAGATGTGTGTGTGCATGTAGAACAAATAAAAATAGAACTGAACTTGAATGTTAATTTTTTCATCTTAATTTTATATTTATATGAGTATGTATATGATTATATTTTCATAAATGAAAAATAAACCTATATATTTACAGGTTTATATTTATATATATTTACAGTTTAAACTGTGATGTATAAAATAAAATTTACATTTATTGCAGTAAATGTAATTTGGTCTTCAGGTTCTCTAGCAACTTTGATATTTTTGCGGTGAAAAACTGAAAAGATGTGGAAAACAGATGTATAAATCTTAGGCTGTAACAATTGTAATCATTCTCACATATTTTTTTCAAAAGGAGAATTTTCCCAGTTATGCAGCTGGTCAGTTCCACAAATATATATAATTTCTTAATTTTCAGTTATAGTTGACCTTTAATATTATATTAGTTTCAGGTGTACAGCATAATGATTAGACATTTATATAACTAACAAAGTGATACCCCTGTTTAGTCTAATACCCACCTGGTACCATGCAGAGTTAAGATAATATTATTAACTGTATTCTCTGTGCTGTACTTTACATCCCCATGACTATTTTGGAACTGCCAATCCACATGTATATATTCTTTTTTCTTTTTTTATTGTTGTTCAGTTACAAGTGTCCCACATTTTTCCCCATTGCTCTCCACAGCCCCGTCCCCCTGGCCCCTGCTCCCACAGTCAATCCCCACCTTGTTATCTGTGCTCATAGGCCCTTTGTATATGTTCCTTGACTTCCCAGTTCCCTTTCTTCCCCCCATTATCTCCCTGCCTTCTTCCCTGTGGTCATTGTCAGTTCTTTATTTCCATGTCTCTGGTTCTGTTTTGCTCGATTGATTGTTTTGTTCATTAGGTTCTGTTTATAGCTGAGATCATATGGTATTTGTCTTTCAAAGCCTGGCTTATTTCACTTAGCATAACACTTCAATTCCATCCTTGCTGTCATGAAAAATAGGAGTTCCTTCTTTATTTCTGCTGCACAGTATTCCATTGTGTAAATGTACCACAGTTTGTTGATCCACTCATTTACTAATGGGACGCTTAGGCTGTTTCCAGCACTTGGGTATTATAAATAATGCTGCTATGAACATAGGGGTGCATAGGTTCTTTTGAATGGTGTTTCAGGATTCTTAGGGTATAATCCCAGTAGTGGAATTGCTGGGTCAAAAGGTAATTCCATTTTTAGTTGTTTGAGGAAATTCCAAACTGTTTTCCACAGTGGCTGCATCAGTCTGCATTCCCACCAACAGTGTACTAGGGTTCCCTTTTCTCCACATCCTCACCAGCACTTGTTGCTTGTTGATTTGTCAATGATGGTCAGTCTGGCTGATGGGAGGTGGGTATCTCATTGTGGTTTTAATTTGCATCTCTCTGATGGCTAGTGATGCTGAGCATCCTTTCATGTGTCTCTGGGCCCTGTGCATGTCCTTCTTGGAGAAGTGTCTGTTCAGGTGCTTTGCCCATTGTTTAATTGGATTGTTTGTCTTCCTACAATGGAGTCGTGTGAGTTCTTTATCTACTTTGGAGTTCAAACCCTTGTCTGAGGTATCATTGGCAAATATATTTTGGAAAAGTTTGGTTCCCTTTTGATTTTGCTGATTTTGTTTTAGCCATGCACAAGCTTCTTATTTTGATGAAGTTCCATTTGTTTATTCTTTCCTGAATTTCCTATGTGTCCCTTGCTGTAAGAGACATATGGGTGAAAATATTGCTACATGGAATATCTGAGATTTTCCTGCCTATGTTCTCCTCTAGGACTTTTATGGTGTCACAACCTATATTTAAGTCTCTTACCATATTGAGTTTATTTTGGTGTATTGTGTCAGTTGGTGCTCAAGTTTCATTTTTTTTTGCACGTACTTGTCCATATCTCCCTACACCATTTATTGAAGATGCTATTTTTACTCCATTTTATGCTTCTGCCCCTTTTGTCAAATATTAATTGACCATTGAAACATTGGTTTATTTCTTGGCTTTCTGTTCTATTCCATTGGTCTATGTATCAGTTCTTATGCCAGTACTAGACTGTTTTGATTACAGTGGCCTTTTAGTGTAGTTTGATATCAGGGATTGTGATCCCTCCTGCTTTTTTCTTCTTGCTCAAGATTGCTGAGGCTACTCAGGATTCTTTATGGTTCCATATAAATTTTTGAAATGTTTGTTCTATATCTGTGAAATATGTCA
The DNA here is from genome assembly GCA_004026545.1 of Mormoops blainvillei. Taxonomy (NCBI): domain Eukaryota; kingdom Metazoa; phylum Chordata; class Mammalia; order Chiroptera; family Mormoopidae; genus Mormoops; species Mormoops blainvillei. The sequence goes on along the minus strand of PVJD01017630.1, from coordinate 14,026 downwards.
TTGTATTTTAATAGGGATTGTGTTGAACCTATAGATTGCTTTGAGTAGTATGGACATTTTAATGATGTTAATTCTTCCAGTCCATGAACACAGTATATGCTTCCATTTATTTGTGTCTTCCTTAATTTCTTCATGTTCATAGATTTCTGAGTACAGGTCTTTTACCTCTTTGGTTAAGTTTATTCCTTGGTATTTTATTTTTCTTGTTCTTATAGTAAATGTGATTTTTTCCCAGTTTCTGTTTCTGATATTTCATTGTTAGCATACAAAAATGCCTTTAATTTCTGAGTATTGACTTTGTATCCCACTGTTTTACCAAATGGCACTTATTAGGTTGAGTAGTTTTTTAGTGGAGTCCATAGTTTTCTGTGTACACTATCATGTCATCTAAAAACAGTGACAGTTTTGCTTACTCCTTTCCAGATTGGATGCCTTTCATTTCTTTTTCTTGTATGATCATTGTGGTTAGAACTTCCAATACTATGTTGAATAGAAGTGGTGAAAGCAGACACCCTTGTCTTGTTCCTGATCTTAGTGGGAAAGGTTTTAGTTTTTGCCCATTGAGTCTGATGTTGGCTGTAGGTTTCTTGTATATGGCCTTTATTTTGTTGAGGTATGCTCCCTGTACTCCCACTTTGCTGAGTGTTTTTATCACAAATGGGTGCTGTACTTTATCAAATGATTTTTGGCATCTATTGATACCATCATGTGGTATTTTCTTTCTTTTTGTTTATGTGATATATTACATTTATTGATTTACATTTACTGATTTGAATATATTGTATCATCCTTGCATCTCTGGGATGAATCCCACTTGATCATTGTGGGAGTCATCTTTTTAATGTATTGCTGGATGCAGTTTGCCAATACTTTGTTGAGGATTTTAGAGTCTATGTTAATCAGTAATATTGGCCTGTAATTTTCTTTGTTGTGTCTTTACCTGGTTTTGGAATTAGTATGATGTTGACTTCATAAAAAGAGTTTGGGGGTTTTCCCTCTTCTTGGATTTTTAGAATAGTTTGAGAAAGATTGGGATTATCTCTTACCTAAATGTTTGGTAAAATTCTCCTGTGAAGAAGCCATCTAGTCCAGCACTTCTGTGTCATCAGTTTTTTGATTACTGCTTCAATTTCACCAGCTGTTATTGGTCTGCTCAGGTTTTCTGCTTCTTCTTGATTCAGTTTTGGGAGATTATATGTTTCTAGAAATTTGTCCATTTCACCCAGGTTGTCAAATTTCTTGGCATATAGTTGTAGTAATTTCTTATAATCCTTTGTGTTTCTGTGATATCAGTTGTAATTTCTTCTCTTTTGTTTCTGATTTTATTTGTTTGGGTTTTCTCTCTTCTTGATGACTCTGGTTAAAGGCTTTTTTATTTCGTTTATCTTTTTAAAGAATCAGCTCCTGGATTCATTGATCCTTTGAATTGGTCTTTTAGTCTCTATGTCATTTAATTCTGCTCTGATCTTGGTTATTTCCTTCCTTCTGCTCACTCTGGGCTTTGTTTGTTGTTGTTCCTCTAGTTTTTGTAGATGTAGGATTAGGTTGTTTATTTGAAATTTTTCTGTCTTTTTTAAGTAGGCCTGTATAGCTCTGAACTTCTCTGTCAGAACCACCATTTTTGTGTCCCATAGGTTCTGGGCTGTTGTGTGTTCATTTTCATTTGTTAAAATCCCTTTTAAGTGAGGGGTTATAATTATTGGTTTACACTTACTGACTATGAATTTCATGAGGGCAGAGCCTGTGTCAGCCTCATCCTTGGATTCCCGTGTTTGGTAATGCAAAGCCCAGCACATAGTAGGCACTCTGAGAATGCATTGGAAATCAATAAATGCAGTACTTTAGCTTTTCAAGTTACGGTGCTTTCATATATCCTAGTCCTAAAAGAATTCAGACTAAGTCTAGGGGAAATCAAAAGAAGATCTGAAAGAAATTATGAGCCCTGGTTGGTGTGGCTCAGTGGATTGAGTGCCAGCCCTTGAACCAAAGGGTTGCCAGTTCGATCCCCAGTCGGGGCACATGCCTGGATTGCAGGCCAGTTCCCCAGTAGGGGGTGTGCGAGAGGCAACCACACATTGATGCTTCTCTCCCTCTCTTCCCCCTCCCTTCCCCTCTCTAAAAATAAATAAGTAAAATATTTAAAAATATATAAAAAATTTAAAAAAGGAGCTTATGATACCAGTCTACTCATGCTTCCTTAGTTTTCAACTAGTTTTTTAAAATATCAATTAGGAGAATATTATCAATTTAATGGATTAATAGAAAGTGAAGAGTGGTATAAAATGGCATAGTTAGAAATGGAGGGACTTTGTGAGCAATAGTTTTAAGGGTACAAACTTTCAGTTAGAGGATGAATAAGTTCTGGAGATCTAATATACAACAGTGTGACTATAGTTAATCATACTATATTATATACTTACAATTTGCTAAGAGAGTAGATATTAAGTGTTCGCACTACAAAAAAGATAATTATGTGAGGTGATAGATGTGTTAATTAACTTGATTGTAATAATCATTTCATAATGTACATATATATCAAATCATCATGTTGTACACCTTCAATATGTATAATTTTATTTGCCAATTATACCTCAATGAAGCTGGAAAAAATAATATCACCCTCCAATGCTGTAGCAGAGCACTCTCACTGTGAAGTAATGGAAATTGAAGGAAGCAGTCAGGAAAGGATAATGCCAGACAGGACATTCAAAGACAAACAGAAGTATTGTACCCGTCATTCTTTTATTATTAAAGCTGTTTTTCTCCATGTCAGGGTTAAGACTTTTATGAAAATTGATTTTTTATTTTTATGTTTAATGCTAGGATATGCTTTGGAAATAATAAAAAAAATTAAGTTCTACAGGCCGATTGTATTCTACTTAAAATCTTAAAAGCCTTGGCTTGTCTACACACACATGCACGCACACACAAACATATACACACACACACTGTCTATAGTTTATTTGTGAGGTTTTGTCATTGTCCAGTTATTGTGGCTAGCAAATATAATGTGTATATAAGAGTAGCAGAGATTTTGGATCAGTTCTACATTTCCTAGAAGTGAAGTCCTGCAGAGATACCTTGTTTGTTTAGTGGAAATCAGCCCAATGCTGAACTTCCCTTTTCCTTTTGGCATTGGAGTAAGTCTGGACAATTAAAGGTAGTGCTAAACAGCAATTTAACCATTAGATGGGAGAAACTTTGAATTCTTTGATCTTGTAAGTGCTTCCATAGGTCACCACCCACCCTGTATAACCCTGTGAAATGGCTTAAGACATGATAGGTTTGGTAAGCCTCATACAAAATTCACTTTGGAAATTGAATAGGCTGGGTTTCTCTGAAAGCATTTCTTTTCTAAAATCCCATGACTCCCAGGGACCACATCCCTATGATTTTTTGACATTCTAAATCCTGTGTCCTCTCTTCTGTCATCTGGATGTGCAGGGCTATATTCTGCAACTGTGAACTTTGCAAAAAGAGGGAGAGATGTTAAGGTGAAATAGTCTGCTCCAGCACTCTCATGATAGGAAATAAATTCTCTATATCATTTTTGTACTTATGCATATTAAATTAGATTAAACAAATATCCTGTAATTTGTTTGAGAATGGTTTTAGATATTTTGGAATGCAGAAAGTACAGTAAGATGTCTCTTCCCTGAGAGACCTTACATTCTTATGTAAACAGAGCACAGTTTGTAAAGGGGGCTTCAAAGGAAAGACTTAGGGGAAATCTGGGAAGATTTCTTGGAGACAGTGGCATAAGGATGGAAGGTAGTCTAATGTAGTTTTTAAGTCCAATACCAGCCTCTCTCGATTCAGATTTCTGGTGTACCACTTACTGGTTGGGTGATCTTGAGCTACCTTTCTGTGGCTCAGTTCCCTGAGAAACTGAGATTATAACATCAGAACTCTGCCTTGAATCAATGGATTTATGTAGATGTCATTCTTCTCTGTAGGCCTGTATGCTGCCAAGTTGTAGACAGGGCAGGGGTTGAATAAATGGCTGAAATTTTAGAACTGGCAGGCCTATGGAAGTGTTTTATAAAATATCCAGATAATTAATGGAATAATGCTAGAATTAGGAATTTAATGGATTGTTGATCTCTTTCAGGGCGAGATTCAGTTTTTACTCTACCCTGTAGAAACTTGAACTATTTGGCCAGAGTGTTGAAGGTTGTAAGAAAAATTTTGCTTTATAGTATTTATTATTGCCTCAGGCTAAAATGATATGCCATGAAGAATCCCCAAAGTGTGAAACCAACAGGAGATTTACTGTTAGATTTGACATTGATTGTCTGTGGATCTGGATTTACCAGGGTTTTTTGTTTTGCTTTATTTTATTTTATTTTATTTTTATTGTTTGACTTGTCTTTCTTTTAGGAAGAGGATTAGCTGCGGGAGAGGCGTTTAATAACCTTTGGCTGACCATCAGCACTTTGGCAGGTAGAACTCAGTATTTCTTCTTTCATTTATTCATTCACCAAACATTTATTCAGCATGGGTGTTCTACCAGGAACAGTTTGGGGCACTGGGAATAAAACAATGGACACAGCTGACCTGACTCGGTCCTCAGGAGAGAGCTCAGAATGTATACACTATGAGCCTCAGCTTTGGTCTAGGAAAGAGTGGACATTTAACCTATGTAGGTGTGTGTGCTTCTCTGTACATGGGCTCATTTGTTTTATTGCTTGGCTTCACCACCACCTCACCCAGGCCAGGGCCCGTGCCTGTGCAGTGAGAGCTTGCTGAAAGAACTCATGGTTGAGAAAGGAAAAAGTCACTCACTAGGGATACTCCAAAGGGATCAGAAAACCTGGTCTTGCTTCTGGATCTTTTTTGGAGCATGACTTTGCCATTCGCCCCTTCCTGGCTTTTTTGGCATGATAGGTGGCACACATATTACATAGTCTAGCCTAGGTGAATTTCCATTCTTGATTTTATACATTGGAAAATTAAAGTGGATGAGTAACTGATAAACTATAGTCTTATGAGTTATAATTTTTGAAGAAGTATTGATTGAAAAGAAATTGGAAAATCCACTACTTCGTTGATATATTTATACCATACACATTTAACATCATTACTGTCTACACGAGAATTGTAAATATTTCATTCTCTCTCACTGATTAAATATTTTAATAAGCCTTATATGAGTAAGAGAAGATGACTTCATTCATATCTATGAAGCATGCTATCATGCATTTCCCCTATAATTTTTTAAAAAATCTCCCCAGAATCATATTGAAATTTGAAAGACTATTTTCTGCGATTAATTGTTTATACAAATGTGGGTGTGTGTCTCTTTATAAAGATCGTGTTGATCCCTGATAATGCACAGGGAATTTTAAACTAAAATATGTGGTATGACTATCTTTCACAATGGCATTTTAAATACTTTGAGGTTTTTACTCTAAAATAAACAAATATTGTAACCTGAGTAATAACCAAAGGTGTATTCACCTCTACATTCTGCTTTTCTTCAGACCCTTTCTAGTTTTCTTAAATGATGTTTACATGAGCCAAACACTAATTGGCCATTATGGCACTGTGAATGCCACAGGGGTTTCTATTTCTCTGTCAGTCTGGCTGAGTTGACTGACAGACTGGTGGGGGAAGGGGGAAGCACAGATTGATCAGCAGAGTACTTTTATGGATGCTGCTGACATAGGACTAAGTCTGCTGAATAGCTCATTAGACCTGCCAGTGACTGTCTGGGATTCAGGCAACCCCACAGAGAGGGTGGTTGTTCCTGGTTATAGAGCACAAACTAGTTAACTTCAGCCTCTTCAGATGTCAAAGGGTGAAGACATGCTTTCTTTCTCTCTTTTTGAAACAGAATATTTTCATGATAGCTTTGGTATCACCAGAAACTACCAGTGACATTTTCAACTGAATTCCCCCTCGTTATGCCAGAACCTTATGTTCTTCCATTATTCTCTTTAATACCCCTGATCTTTGCCCTCCTCAAACTTATTCCAGACCCTTGACTGCTGTACTTTTCTCAATGAACTTCTCTCATCTATGCCCACAGCTTCTTGACTTAGTTAATCTTCACACTGTAGTCCAAAACTTTACCTGCTTTTTCTGGCCAGGACCCTTAGTGATTCTTGTCCTCCTTCATACCCAGAAAAACTCTCATCAAGGATCAGTCTTATCTCCTCCCTTCTCCATTTCTATACTATGTGGGCTACTGAGTGCTGCTGGAGAAAAATATCACTTCTGTGCAACTCAGTACCACTACAGGTCATGCTCTTCCAACACATGTTGACCATGACAAAGGCATACATTAGGTGTCATTATATCCATACTCTGTATCCAGACCTGAGACCACTTTTTCATGGCATGTTAAATTTACCCAGCTGGCCTACTGCATGAAGATTGATCTCATAGTCCTCTCATTTTTGCCACAAGTGGTATAAAGAAACCTCTCTATATTGCCAATTTTTTGCGATTGCTTCCATTCCTTAGAAGAATGCATCTTTCTCACAGTCCTTTAAATATTTTGCTGGTATTGATATTAATAGCTCTAATTAAAGCTACAATGTATTCATTGGCTATATGTGCCAGACACAATATACATTAACTTAACTCTCACAAAACCTTGACATTTAAGTACTGTAACCCAGATATTACAGTTGAGATCATTGAGACTCATAAAGGTGAAGGAATTCACCAAATGCTGCATGGCTATAAAGAGGCAGAGTCGGAATTTGAAACAAGGTCCAGTTGATTCTGAAGGCCAGACTATTCACTATTCAACACTGGCTTCCGTATTATTTTTGAGAAGTGTTTCCTGAATTTGAATGTTGCACATACTAATTATATAACATTTCTAAAATGCAAAACATATTTTAAATTGCCCATAGTCTCCCAAAGACACCTCTGAATGTTTTTTTTCCTAGTCCTGTTTTCTACATAGTATTTTATCTGTTCATTTGTGTACCATGTTTTACATGTTGGGCTGATTAATACAGCATTGTGACCTTCTTTCTTAGCTAATATAACAAGTATTTCTTCATAATACAGATGCTTCACAACATGCTTTTCAGTTGTCTCTGTTGATTAAAAACATGAAAATCCACTGGGGCGTATCACAAATGCTGAGACTTTTCATGAAATAGGAAATATAAAATCCAGAGGAAGGGTAAAGGAAGCTTGGATTCCTAGTCCTAAGCAAGTGTTACTCCTTCAAATTGAAGAACGTGACAAGCATAGACATTTCACACTGAACTTCATTAACTTTATAAATCCTCAGACAGGCAAAGGCAGATGAGTCCAAATTTGTATCTGAATTTCGAGACAATTTGTTGGAGAAGTTATCAACTCTCAGATAGTTAAGTAAAGTCTTTGAATTACAATGTCGTGGTCTCTATTGTAAGACTTTTCTGCTACCCTAGGTCTGCTTTCAGAGAAAGTCATGATATTGCTTCTCTGTTACTCCTCTGTCTGGTTTCTCCCCATCCCCAACTGCAGTGTGTAATAACTCAGAGACTCTACAGTTGTTGAGGGATGCTGGAAGATTAAACGAATTGGGCCTAGAGGAGTTCTCAGGAATAGTTCTCAATAGTGTTCATTTTTATTCTAAATCAGGATTAAACCTTTAGTGGTGTTTAGTTCTGAACTATTTGTATTGGGAGATGATGGCACATGGTTTGTGCATCTCATAGACCCAGCATGTGGCCCCTGAAAATGTTTCAAGAACATTAGCAGCAGGCCCTGGCTGGTGTGGCTCAGTGGATTGAGTGCCAGCCTGTGGACAGGGCGGTCGCCAGTTTCCCAGTCAGGTCACATTCCTGGGTTATGGTCCAGGTCCCCAGTAGGGGAAGCGTGAGAGGCAACCACACATTGATGTTTCTCACCCTGTCTTTCTCCCTCCCTTCCACTCTCTCTAAAAATAAATAAATAAAATCTTTAAAAAAAAGAACATTGGAAGCAGGAGACTAGATTTGATGTGCAAGTCACTTGTGTTAGAGAAGATTGATATTGTCATGGAGCCAGAACTGATAACTTATCCAATTCTGGCAGTTTTGAGACTTGAGAGACTGAGAATGAAGATTCCTTTGACTGTATATCTTATCTCATCTGAATACTGATGCCACACTAGAAAATATCTGCATAAGTCATTCTCAACCACAGAGAGAAAATGATTAATTACAGAAATCAGTTAATGTTAAAGTCCCATTATATATATATATATATATATATATATATATATATATATATATATATATATATTCACCCACCAGAAAATTGAAAGTTGATGGGAACAACACCCCATCTCCCAAAAAGAAGAAACCTTACAAACGTGACCTCTGTGACCATTATATTATACTTCGGTAATAAAATTGGATGAGATTTTAGATTTTTTCCCATTGACATGGGGAAAGGCACTTAGTACATAATTCTGCTTTTCTGAATGAAACTCTTGGCTTGACAACTTAGCCTTATTCATTTTTTTAGTTTTTGCATGTTCTTTCACTGGTATAAGTTTATAAGTCTTACTGAGTGGAAAAGACTCAAAGTTCATTAACATTTTATATGTCCATGCCTGTCTTTTCCAGTGGATAAGGAGACTGGTCAGATATTTAGCAGAGTTCGGTGCTGTTAGAAACATCAAATACATACAAAGCATGGCTTCTATATTTAAAAAGCTTGCAAACAAATTTTGTTTGTTGTCTCAATACACAGAAAGGGCTACATTAAAAAACACAACTCTCTGTCTCTGTCCCTCTCCCTTTCCCTTTCTCTGGTAGAAACTTCAAAATTTTAATGCCAAGGCATAGAAAGGGCTACATTAGCACACGCACACTCCATGGTAGAAACTTCAAAACTATAATGCTTCTTTTGTTATAAATCAAGTTGTGATTTATGCATGGATTTGTTCCTCAATGGGTCTCTTATGTCCATTTTTCTATACCTATGCTTTACACCATTATCCATTTACCTGACTACTGTAGCTTTATAATAAGCCTAGATGTCTAGGAGAGCATATCGCAAAACAAAAAATCTATTGGTTTTTGAATCGAATTACCTAAATTTGTAAATTAGTTGGGGATATCTGATAAATTTATGATATTGGTACTTCCTGTCCAGGGATATGGCATATATCTCCATTTATTTGGATCTTTAATATGCTTTAGTAAAGACATTAATTTCTGTGTAACATTTTTGCACATTTTTGTTAAATAGACTACTAAGCACTGTCTAGTTTCTTTTCTCTATGAAAAAGCTTATACATATTATTTAAGCTCTTACTGATGTGGCTCAGTTGGTTGGACATCACCCCACAATGAGAAAGGTCACTGGTTCAATTCCCAATCAGACCTGAGTTTGGGTTTGGTCTGCTCTCAGGGCATGTGTAAGAGGTAACTGATTGATGTTTCTCTCTCAAATTGATGTTTCTCCCCTGTCTCTCTCCCTTCCCCTATCTCTAAAAATAAGTAATTAAAATACTTTTTAAAATATTACTTAAGAACATGAAATGGTGATTTGTATAATTAGAGATATAAATTTTCTTGATGGAAATATATAACACCATAAATATATATAATGCAAATTTAATAAATTACAATCATAGTATTGAAGTTTTTGGAATTAAAAATTATTTTATGATCATTCAGTTAGAAATATTGTCTGTCTTCCTTTGTTCAAACCTTTTCCAGAGACTTCTTCTTTGGCCCACAAATTATTTAAAAGTATGGTACTTAATTTGCAAATATTTGGTTTTTTCCAGATATTTGTTTCTGAATTATAATTTAATTCTGTTTTGATCAGAAAACATAAACTGTATGATTTTAATGCTTTAAATTTATTGAGACTGGTTGTGTGGCCTAACAGTTTTATATCTTTATGATTCATGATAGAATGAAAATTGTGTGTTCTACAGTTGCTGGGCACAGTGTTCTGTAAACAAATGGGGCCAAGTGTATTGCCAATGTAGTAAGTCTTCAGTTTTCTGTTTACTTGTTGTATTGATTACTGATAGAGAAGTGTTAAATTCACCAATTGTAATTGTGGGTTTGTTTATTTCTTCTTTCAGTTCTTCATTTTGAAGCTTTTTATTCTTTTATTTTTTAAATATATTTTATTGATTATGCTTTTACAGTTGTCCCATTTTTTTCTCCTCTTTATTCCCCTCTGCCCTGCACCCCCCCACCAGCAGCATCCCCCACCCCTTAGTTCATGTCCATGGGTCCCTACGTGTAAGTTCTTTTGGTTCTCCCTTTTCTATATTATTCTTAACCTCCTCCTGTCTATTTTGTGCTAACACTTATGCTTCTTATTCCCTGTACCTTTCCCCCCATTCTCCACCCTCCTCTCCCCACTGATAGCCCTCCATGTGATCTCCATTTCTGTGATTCTGTTCCCATTTTAGTTGTTTGCTTAGTTTTTATTTCTATTTTTATTTTTTTAGGTTCACTTGTTGATAGTTTTGAGTTTGTTCTCATTTTGCTGTTCATATTTTTGATCATCTTCTTTTTCTTAAATAAGTCCCTTTAACATTTCATTTAATAAGGGTTCGATGAAGATGAACTACTTTAACTTTACTTTATCTGGGAAGCACCTTACCTGCCCTTCCATTCTAAATGATGACTTTGCGGGATAGAGTAATCTGGGTTGTAGGTCTTTGCCTTTTATGACATTGAATACTTCTTTCCAGCACCTTCTGGCCTATAAGGTTTCTTTTGAGAAATCAGCTGATAGTCTGATGGGAACTCGTTTGTAGGTAACTGTCTCCTTTTCTCTTGCTGCTTTGAAGATTTTCTCCTTATCTTTAATCTTGGGTAATGTAATTATTATGTGCCTTCGTGTGTGCTTTTTTGGGTCCAACTTCTTTGGGACTCTTTCAGCTTCCTGGACTTCCTGGAAATCTATTTCCTTTGCAGATTGGGGAAGTTCTCCTTCATTATTTTTTCAAATAAGTTTTTAATGTCTTGTTCTTCCTCTCCTCCTTCTGGCACCCCTATGATTTGGATATTGGAACATTTAAAGTTATCCCAGAGGTTCCTATGCCTCTCCTCATTTTTTTGAATTCTTGTTTCTTCATTCTATTCTGGTTCAATGTTAATTTCTTCTTTCTGCTCTAAACCATTGATTTGAGTCCCATTTCCTTCCCTTTACTGTTGGTTCCCATATATTTTTTTTTATTTCACTTTGCATAGCTTTCCCTTTTTCCTCCATTTTGTGACCATACTCAACCATTTCTGTGAGCATCCAGGTTACCATGTTTTAAACTCTGCATCTGTTAGGTTAGCTATCTCTTCATTACTTAGTTCTATTTTTGGAGCTTTGTTCTTTTCTTTCTTTGGGTCATATATATATATATTTTGTCTCCTTCTATTATGTTGTGAGGGGCAGAGCCTTAGGTATTTATCACTGCCTTCTGGTGCTGTGTGTTGGGGAGGGGTCTGAGAGGGAACAATGCTGCTTGCTTGGCTCTTGGCCAGCTCTCAGTCGCTTCACCTTCTACCCACAAGCAAATTGGGCCCTTCTGGTGCTGATTCCTGGGTGGGTAGGTTTGTGTACATTTTAGGACCCTATGAGTCTCTCCAATGAACTCTCCTGTGAGACTGGCAGTTTCTCCTGCTGCCACAGGTTTTTATCAGTAGAGGTTTTAAGGCTTCATTTTCCCACAATGGAACCCTGGGTTGCGTGGTCTGTCTCACCCCCCAGTTGTTTCTCCTGGTTTATCTGCTCACAAATGTGTGACCTCCCGGTCTGCCATCGCCTTGCCCACCCTGGTCTACCAGCTGCCAGCCTCCAGCTGCCAGCCAACAGCTGCCACCTTGCCATGTGTCCTCTCTGCCCCAGCTTCCTGCCTCTGTCCCTCCTACCTGTCTGAATGAATGTTTCTTCTTTAACTCCTAGGTTGCCGGACTTCCATAAAGTTCGATTTTCTGGCAGTTCTGTTTTTTGGTTTTTTTTTTTAATTTATTGTTGTCCTTCTTTTGGTTGTGCAAGGAGACAAAGTCTATCTACCTTCACCTCCATCTTGGCCAGAAGTCCTAATTTTGAAGCTTTTTAATTAATATTTAGGATTGTTATGACTTCTTGTTTTTTTTAATTGACTCCTACATCATTTTGAAATGTTCCTCTTCTTTCCTGGCGCTGTTCCTTACCTGGAGTCTACTTTGTCAGATATTAATGAACTACTAAAGCTTTTTATCATTAAGGCTACATAGTTTATATATTCCTCTCCTTTTACTTGTAAACTGTTTGTGTCTTTATTATTTTATTAAATGTATTGGGGTAACTTTGCTTAATAACCAATTTCAGGTATACAACTTTATAATATAACATCTGTATGTGTCTTTATAATTAAAATGAGTATCCTATAGACATATATAGTTAGGTCTGTCTTTTTAAAATCTAGTTTTGACATCCCAGACTTTACATTTGTGTCTTCAGTCCACTGGTTAATGTAATTATTAATATGGTCAAGTTTAAGTCTGCCAACTTCCTTTATGTTTTCTGTTATCCCATTTGATCTTTGTTTCTGTTGTCTTCTTTTTTCTGCTTTCTTTAAGATTAAATGAGTATTTAATTAGTATTCTATTTTATTTATTTGTATACTATATTTTATGTATTTTATTTGTTGCTCTAGCCAGTTTATAATATACATCTTTAATTTATTACTGTCTGCCATGAATTAATACTGTGCCACTTCATGTGCAAGGGTGGGCAAAAGTAGGTTTACAGTTGTTTGTATGGAAAAAGTCATGCATGTTATGATTTTTACAATAGTTCTGTTAATTCACAAAAATAAACTTTTGCCCACCACTGTATAATGTAACAGTTTTGCAACAGTAGATTTCTATTTACCACCCTCTTGTCTTTTGTGTTATTGCCATAGGTTTGACTTTTACGTATATTATAAACCCTAGAGTACTTTGCTTTTGCGTGTTATTTTTTTTTAGAAATTAAACATGAAAAATATTTTACATTTATTCACATATATATGTATATTATTGCCAGTGATTTTCATTTCTTTATGTGTATCTGAGTTTCCATCTTGTATCCTTTTATTCTGCCTGAAATACTTTAACATTTCTGTCAGTTCTAGTGTGCTGGCCTTGACTTATTTCAGATTTTGTTCATCTGAAAATGTCTTTATTTTACCTTCCATTCCCTTGAAGGGTATATTTTTGCTGGCTATTGAATTACAGGTCAGATTTTCCTCCTGAACACTTTAAAGATGTTTCATTTTCTTTTGGCTTGGGTTATTCCAATGAGAAGACAGAGAGGGGACAGTCTTTTTGTCCCTGTTTTAACTGTCTTATATTTCTGTTTGCTTGAAAGATTTTATCTTTATAATTGGTTTTCAACAGTTTCTTTATTATATGGCCTGGTGAGATTTTTTTTTTCTGATTCATTGAGCTTCTTGTATATATAAGTTTATATGTTTTTTCCAGTATGGAAAAAAATAAACTATTATTCAATTTTTTTGCTCCCCCCTTTAGGGAATCCAGTTAGTTGTATTTCATGTTTTAATTGTATGTAATTGATTATGTTATTACAGTTGTCCTGATTTTCCCCCTTTTCCCCCTCCACCCAGCACTCCCCACTCCCACAGTCAAAGCCCACACCTTTGTTTATGTCCATGGGTCATGCGTATAGGTTCTTTAGCTACTCCATTTCTTATACTGTACTTTATATCCCCATGGTTATCTGTAACTACCTATTTGTACTTCTTAATCCTCTCACCTCTTCACCCATTGCCCCACAGCTCCCTCCCATCTGGTAGTCTCAAAACACTCTCCATATCCATGGTTCTTTGTCTTCTTGTTTGCTTAATTTGTTTTTTGATACATATGTATTTATTGCCATTTTATTGTTCATAGTTTTGATCTTCTTTTTCTTAAATAAGTCCCTTTAACATTTCATTTAAGAACTGCTTGATGATGATGAACTCCTTTAGATTTTTCTTGTCTGGGAAACTCTTTATCTACCTTCAATTCTAAATGATATATTTGCTGGGTAGAACAGTCTTGACTGTAGGTCCCCTGCTTTTCATGATTTTGAATAT
>PVJD01017629.1:0-16950 GCA_004026545.1 Mormoops blainvillei | reverse complement strand
AAGTGGGGAATTCCAGCCACATCCATTTCTGGCTCTTGACTGTGACCGGTTGCTTCAGTCTGTTGAGCCTCAGTTTCCCCTCTGTGAAATGGGGATGATGATCACCCCTCCCTCACAAGTTGGGTATGAGGATTTGGCTGGTCTTTTGGAAGTGCCCCCAAGCACTAGCTGCTCTTGTTTACCAGGGCGAGCCTGCTCTCCTCGTGAGGAAAATGGCACTGCTCTGACTTCTCTGTACCTCCAGGTCCTGGCCTGGGAAATGCCATGTTCCCGGCCCTCGGCCTGTAGCTCACCCAGCCTGGGTGTCCTGTCACACCCCTGCTTCCTGTGCCTGCCGTTTGGGGGCAGTGTTAATCATTCTGGTGCAGAGGACAGCTCCTGGTTCACCTTTCCCCTCACGTTGCCAGAGTCAGGCCTCTAGTGTCTCGCTTGGCTGCCCTGGCAATCCAAGAGGGCAAGTCTAGGCTAGAGGCAGGTATGGGGCGGGAGCAACCAAGAGAAATCCATGTCAGCCATTTTTCCCTCTTTCTTTTGCTCACTTCTCCCTTTTTGTAAACAATCACAGCCTTCTTAGACGCCTGGTGACTCTCATCTCCCAGCAGGCCACACTGCTGGCCTCCAATGAAGCCTTTAAAAAGCAGGCAGAGAGTGCTAGTGAGGCGGCCAAGAAGTACATGGAAGAGAATGCCGAGATGAAGAAGGTGAGTTCTGCTTGCCTGACCCCACCATGTGACGTTCTTTATGGGCCACAGTGGCCAATGTGAGCCTGTCAGTGACATTGTGGTTGTTGGAAAAACGGAAGAATTGGTTGGATGGGCAGAGGGGCGGTTTTCCGTGGGGGCACGTACAGGAGGGGCCTGGGCCACTGCGGGAGCGGAGGGGCGCTCTTGCTGCTCGCTCTCCGCTGCCTGCTGCATTTGGGCCAGATCCCTTTCTGATAAAACCGACTCCCTAGCGAGCTGAGCCCTGTGCTGTGACTCACAGGCGAGTGAGCACAGAAGAACGTCGCTATCAGCTGGGAGCAAGGCAGGGCTCGGGTGTGGCCAGTCCTAGAAGGCCTGCGAGAAGAGGGGAGGTGTGAGCCAAGCTGGGAAGGAGGCTGATGGGCTGGGATTCTGAGGCAGGATGGAGTTGGACGAGCCGGGGCGAGTTTGGGGCTCCTTGGCCAGAGTGAGCTGTGGAGCTTGGGGGAAGGAAGGAGGAGCATTGGTCACTTGGGAGTGACTGGCAACAATCTTCACATGACAGCAAATTGAGTCACTGGATGGACTGGTGAACTCTGAGGAGCTGCTGAGAAAAGGAGCAGGGCTGGGGGCCAGGGGCCAGGGTGGGCAGGGCGTGTGGCCTGCAAGCTGCAACAGGTGGCCCTCCTGGCTCTGGCCTTTGCTTAGTGGCTGGGGAAAAGCAGTGGCCCAATTCCGTGCTGACATTTCCGAAGGGGCAAGTGCCCAGGCAGCTTGAGGAATCACAGCTCAGTGGGAAGGACGGTGCTGGAGTGCCTCCCTTCCTCCCTCCCTGCCCCCTGCTCCCTCCTTCCCTGCCCTCTGTTCCCTCCCTCTCCCTCCCAAGTAACCAGACCCTTGGCATTCTTCCTAGGAAGCTACAGGCGGGGTGACTGCCAGGGAGGTGAAGTTGGAGTTAGCGAACAGTGACTTGGAGGCTGGTCTGCAAAAGCTGAAGGATGAGCTGGCCATCACCAAGCAAAGTGAGCATTGTCCTCAGGTGTCCCCTGGGCCCCAGAAGTCTGGAGCCTCCTCTGGTGGCTGCCACCGCTCTCGTGCCAGAGTATTAATGACAAACATGCGGGCTTAGGAGTTGGGTGAAAACAAACAAATGGCACCCTGCTCATCCAACTCAGGCAGCCTGTGGGGCTCAGTGGTGTAGCGGTGCATGCAGGGTCCCTCTGAGGAGGCCCTGGGAATCCCAGAGGCTTGCAGACTAATTCCAGGGCATCTCGCCTAGCCAGGCATGGGGTAAGGGCATTGTTGTCACCGGGGGCCTGTGAGTAGGGAAGGAAAGAACTCAGGAGGCTGCATGAGAGCTGGTTGAGATGTTCCCAAAAACCCCACTGCGAGTTCCCAGACGCTCCCTTCCTGAGGGCCTCTCCCCACATACCTCTCCTGTTCTCAGCTTCCAGGCTGGGAATGCACTCCCTGCTTCTTGCTTTCGTCCCCATATTCTCAGAATGCCCCATGCCCTCACACTTTGTGAAATCGCCTCTTCCAAAAACCACTTGGGGTACCGTCATTAAAGGGGCTGGGGGGATCCTTGGTATTTTCGCACTTCCCCCAGCTTTGTTGGCCAACTTCCCCATTTGGGGGATTCTCAAGGCAGCCGGCAGAGGAGCTTTCTTGAGAGGAGTGGTCTAGACCTCACTGGGGACAGATTCAAGGGCCCATATTTGGTGTCAACAGCAAGCGGGGTTTTTCTTCCTAATCCCCATCTTTTCATTTTCCTTTGTTCATCACTTACCTCATCCCCAGAACTAGAGAAAGCTGAAAATGAGACTCTGGCCATGAGGAAGCAGTCCGAGGGCCTGACCAAGGAGTATGACCGCCTGTTGAAGGAGCACATGAAACTGCAGGTCAGCGTGCCGTGGCCTGCTCTGTTCGATGGGAGGCCCCTCTCACCCTGCCAGCTTGTCCCTATGCACTGGGGAGGCCACGGCCCTTCTGCTGTAGGCTCTTCAAGAGGCACTGGCAGTGGGGGGCTGCTCCTTTTCTCACTCCCCCTTTCTTTCTCCATTGCTGCTAAGTCTGGGCCCAACTGCTAGAACCCTTTCTTGGGTAGGGGGGGTGTGGCCTGGCAGATGGCAGCCGCCTGCTAAGGTGGTCTTGGAAGTGGGGTTGGCATCATGCCCAGCATTACTGCCCTTGAGAGGAGCTCTTTCCTTTATGTGACCCCCCCGACCCCCAGTCCATGGTGTGGGGTCCCTGACTCCAGTCCAAGTCCATTGAAGGGGCCTTATCAAGAACCAGACAGAGAGGCACACAAGGGACACTCCAGGACTAGCTGCTGGCCTTCCCTCTGCAGGGGCTGCAGGGTGATGTGGGGGCAAAAAGCTTGGGACATTGCAGCTCCCCTCACCCCAGAAGGCACTAGATATTGCCATTACCTATGCCCCTAGGCCTGGTCTGAGTCCTCAGACCAGCTGCATCTCGAAGCTCAGGTGGCCCCGAAATTGGGCATGAGGGCCAGGTAAACACTCCGAAGTTTTGATAGCTTGTCTTGGCACTTGGCGGCCCAAGTTTGGGCACCGCAGTAGTCAAAGAGGGAGGGCCCAGCCCCCAGGGGGGACCAACAGCCTCAGTGTAGGGCAGGGTCACTGGCAGGAACTGTAAAAGATGTACAGAGTTGGGAAGAGCCTGACCTAGGACTCGGAAGGGACTGGAAAGTCGAGGCTACCGTGGGCATGGGGGCAGGGGTGGAGTGGGGCCCAAGATGGGGTGTTGGTTTGGGGTCAGCTGGTGTTAGGGTCGAGGCCTTCACTAGAGCGAAGCTACTCCCACCCTTGTAGGCCTTTGGGTACTGCTGAGGGGGTCCTTTGTTCACCTGGATACCTGCCATTTGGGGAAAATGAGTGCCATGGACGTCTGGGGTGGAGGGGCTAGAGGGCGAAGGGGAGGAGTGTCACACCCGTGCTTTGCGATTTTTGTCCCTTTTTAGGCGGAGATAGATGGTCCCACGGACAAGAAGGAGGAGTGAGGGCCCCTCCTGCCCACCTGTGGCTGTGGCCTGGCCCAAGCTCGCTGCTTCCTGAGAGCCAGGCCTCCCTCGGCCCTTACTGCCTCCTCGCACTGCTTATAGTTCCTTGTTCTCCCAGCACCCCACAGGGGACCAGATCTCCACCCACTCAGGATGGGCTTGCTGCTTGCCTGGCCGACCAGGCGGAAGGTGGGCACCTGGAACCCTTGCGGTGGGGCTTGCTTCCTACTGGATTGAGCCCCTTTTTGTGTTGCTCGTTGATGTTCGGGGTTCCAAGGCCTTTTTTCTCCAGTCCTGCAGGAGGGTGGGTGGAGATGGCAGAGTAGAGTCTCTCTTGGCAATAAAGGTTGTTATGATGTCTCTGTGGTGCATGTGTGTAACTGAGGTCATGAGGAGGCCTCTTCTCCCCCTACCTGGACTGATGGCTCTGACAGAGACCCCTAGTCCTTGCCCTTTCAGGTACTTTCTCTCACTTGGCTCTAACCCTTAAAGGCTCTGCATCCCAGGCTAGGCCCAGGCTCATACTTGCCCTCTCTGCCCCTCCGCCTCCTGATCCCCAGGCCAGGCTCCACTTTATGGCCACTTGGGGTGTGTCTGTCCTGTTGTCACCCTGGGGGTTGGCCACTGAGCCTAGGGGAGCTTCTTAGACTCTGTAAACTGATGGGTCTTCCCGGTGGCAGACTCGCCTGCCTCCTCTGGGTCCTGGTCATCACATTTGGGATGGATAGAGTGTGGCAGAGTGCCACCAGTCACTCCCCCCCCCCCCCCAAAGGTTTGCAGGATGACCTCTGAGTAATGCCAGCTGAGAGAGGAGACTTGCCCTTGGTGGTGACCTATGACTGGCCCACGGCAGAGCTAGGGTAGGGGAGGGGCTCTGGGTTTGTCGGGCGCAGCTCCGAGTGCATGTCGAGCCTGAGTCTGCCTGGAGAGCCTGTCCTTCCAGCCCACTGCCCCTCGGCGTCCCCTAGGCTGGCTGCCGCAGGGGCCTCCGTGAAGCTGGGCCTTGTACTTAGGGCCAGCCGGAGGGCTGGGGCGGGGATGCCCAGGGCTTCTGGGCCTGAGGACTGGGTGGGGAACCAGGGGAGCAGGTTGGGGGTGTTTTCTTTTGGAACTGGGGCGTTCCCTCAAGATGGTGGTGCCGATGGCCAGCCTGGTGCTCACTCCTTCTGCCCCGGCCAGGCCTGGGCCAGTGGCCCCTTTTCTGGTGTTTGTTTCTTCCTTTCTCTCTCTCTCAAGGTGTGGTGCCTGCTGGGGAGGGGCCTCTGGGCGAGACACTCTGGTTGCTATGTCGAGGCTGAAAGCTGGTTCTAGGAAGTGTTCCTTGGTGGCTTCGGCCTTACCCTTCTCCAAACTTCTAGAGGCCAGAGGCCACGCAGCATGGCTTTGGGTCCTTCCCTGGCCAGCCCCAGGTGGTGGGTGGTGTTTGAGCCCCCTTAGTGTCAGGCCCTGGGCCCAACAGAGGAGCAGGCTGACTAGTTGCGGGTGACAGACATTAGAGGGGGAAAGTGAGGTGCCTACGCAGTGGAGACGGGAGGCCCAGCCTTGGGAAGCAGCCCCTCTGGCTGATCCCGAGTCTTTTCCTCTGGCATCTTCCCTCCGAGTGGGACTGGGTGCCAGTACCCTGCCCGGCTGGCCCCCTGGCTGATCCATTTCCTCTCTGTCTCCCCCTTAGATTGCCTGTCCTTGTGTTGTCCCTGTGTCATAAGCTCCTATCACAGGGGGCAGCTTCCTGAATAAATGGTACCTGCCCACAGCTCTCCTGGCTCTAGCCAAGCAGTCCAGTCTCTGTCAAGTTCTCTTTATTTTTAGTTTTATTTTTTAAAAATTCTATTTATTTTTAGAGAGAGGGGAAGGGAGGGAGAAAGAGGGAGAGAAACATTGATGTGACAGAGAAACAGTCGATCAGTTGCCCCTTGTACGCATCCCGACTGGGGGCCGAACCCACAACCCAGGCATGTGTCCTGACTGGGAATAGAACTGGCGACCTTTCGCTTTGTGGGATGACACCCAACCAACTGAGCCACACCGGTCAGGGCTCAAGTTCTCTTTTTGTGATGTCGATGTTTTCTGAGTCTTTGGTGGTGTTGTGGCAGGTGGCTTAGAGGCCATTTGGCAAGAAGTGACAAAGATCTGAGCCAAGGCATGCCACCGTTGTGGGATTGGAGAAGTTAAGGAGTTGGTGTGAGCCTGGGGTGGGGTAGGGGGTGGAGTGGGCCTGATGGCAGCACCAGGCTCTGCCCAGCTGGTAGGGAAGAATTACCAGGGGGCAGGCCCCGGCATGAGGGGCCTCCTCACCCCAGGAGAACCAGGCTGGAGATTGGGAGCTGCCAGCACTCAGGGTTCTGGAAGTTGAAGGCGTGGTGAGAGCTGAGGGTTTGTAGAGTGAGAAGCATTTAAGAGAAGGGTGGGGACAAGGGTTGGGTCGGAAGAGCGGGTTGTCAGGTGTCCTACAGGGCTTGGCCTGCCGGGGACGCGCCTCCCCATGTGCTAGCACAGGCTGTCTGAAGGCGTTCCCAAGCCCTGTGGGGAACTGCCCCCTGTCCAGGTTCTTGGTGACCTGGACAGAGCATGGCTGATGGCAACATCGCAAGCCAGAGCCTGCCCTGGCTGTACAGCTGATGGCTAAAGCCCCCTCCTCACTAAGGGGACTCTGCCTTGCTATATAAAGAGCAGGGACTGGCCTGGGAGGACCCAGAGAAGAGCAAACAGTCACTTTTCTCTGAGGGCCACCCCTTCCCTTTTTCCTAGGCTGGTATCCGGAGTGAGCACCAGGCTCCTAAACCCTGACCCCCACCCTGGGCCTGCCTTGGCTGATGACTGGGCTGGCCCTGGCCATCCCCTGTGCCCACGCCTTATCCTGCCCTCCCTCCTGTGACACTGGATGGAGCACCCTGCTCTCACCTGAGGCTGAAGCCTCGTGCTTGAGGGCCTGCCCACAAGGACCTGAATGGAGTCATTGTCTCCAGTTCTTTCCCACCCCTTCTTTTAAGTTGTGGTAAAATATATGTAACCTAAAACTTCCATTTAAATCATTTTTAAGATTACAGTTCAGTGGCATCAAGGACATCGTTGTATGTCACTACCATCCATCCCCAGAACTTTTCATCTTGCAGAACCGAAGCTCTGCCTTCATTAAGCACTCACCCGTATTCTCCTTCCCCAGCCCCTGGCACCAGCCATCCCTCTCCCATCTCAATGAATCTTACTTCTCTAGGGGACTCGTAGAATGGAATCATACAGTGTTTGTCTTTTTGTGTCTGGCTCCCACTTTGCATAATGACTGCAAGGTTCATCCTTGTAGCGTGTGTCATATTTTCCTTTTTAATGCTGAGTAATAATCCACGGTATGACTAGACTACATTTTGTTCATCTATTGCTCTGTCAATGGACACTGGGATCGTTCCACTTCTTTTTTCTTAATCCCACTTCAGCCAGGCTTTTGTACACCCCCCAACCCAAATCTCTCTCGTCCAGGTCTCCATGACCTTGTCACCAAGCCCAGCCAGCGTTCTTGGGCCCCTCCCCCTTGACCATCAGCAGCCCCTGACAGCTGATCACTCCCTCCTCCCTGACCCTCTGCAGGCGGTGGGGCGGGGGGGTTCCTCACACACGTTCCAGGATCAGCTCTGCACTGTTGCGGTCCATCCTACCCCCACTGGCCACTCTGTCTCCACTGCTGCTCCCCGTCTTCTCTGCCACTTTTGAGTGTTCCGGACCCCCGGGCTCAGTGCTTGGGACACCTCTCCCTCTACACCCGCTCTGCTGCCCTTGCTGAGCTCGTCCAGGTTCCGGGCTTTTGGGGCCATCTTTATGTGCTGAGAACTTCGGAAGTTCTATCTTCAATTCAGACTCTTTCCAGAACTCCAGACTCCTTGTCCAGATGCTGTCTAGGAGTCTCCACTTGGATGACACCACCATCCCTCCAAACTTCCTCGTCTCCCTGGCAACACCACCCTTTGTTGTGTTCAGGCTCAGTCTTTTGGGGCCTCCCTGACTCCTCTCAACCCTGCATCCCAGCCGTCCGCAAGCCCTGTTGTTTCTGCCTTGCCAACTAAATTGGCCTCTATTCCAGACTTCTCCCCTGTGCTACTGGTGCCCTAGTCCCAGTGACCTCCACCTTCCCCAGGCTCAGCTGCAACCTCACCTCTCCACCTTGCCTGCCCTTCACTGTCTGCATCTTGGAAAGTCACCTGTTTAGTGTGTCGTTTGGGCAACTTTTGGAAAATCTGCACCCGTGACTTCCCACCCACCTTCCATGACCTCGTACCCACCTGCCCTGCTTGGTGTGTTCCTCTTTAACATACTGTTACCCTTTCTCCCCAGGCATGTCAGCTCTGTGGGGGAAAGGCTTTCTGCCAGCTTCCTTTCCTGCTCTGTTCCCAGTTCCTGAAACACTGTTGGGTGTGGAGTCCCCCAGAACAAATACCTGCCCAAGGAAACAGCTCGAGGTGCGCAGGCCTCCTGCTCCTCCCTCCGGTCCCAACCCCAACCCCACCCCCAGACAAGCAGAGGCGGAACAGGAGCCAGCTTTGGAAAATGACATGTTTTTATTGCTATGTTTGCAGTGGCTTTTAGCACAGTAAGAATGTCCCCGCTGGCCCCCGGCCCTCACCCAGCCCCTCCCCTCCAGCTGACGTCAGGGTGTGGGATAAGTTTTTATAGGTAGGGTCCACTTGGCTGTCTCGTCTTGGGATTACATGTGACACAGATGTGGGTTAAGTAAAGCTGCTACATGGAAGACTTGAGATGTGGAAAGTGCATCAGCTTTAAGCTCACAGGTGGGAGCCAAGCCTGGATCCCTTCCCTGGCTGGTGCCCACCTCAGATCCCTGCAGTCTGCCCAGCCCAGGGGGCGCGGTGTGGGTAAGCTCGAGCATGCCAGGCAAGCAGCCTCAGATCCCTGGGACAGAACACCGCGCCTACTCACCCCCACGACTTGTGGGTAGTGGGGCAGTGTGGGGGCATCCGCCGAGGCCCCTACAGTGCACTTTTCCACCTCAGTCTGGGGCCGGGGACTGCACATGCATACCCACACAACAGACTCGCAAACTCGACGGCTTGAAGCTCTTGTTTTGCCTATGAAAATTAGGTCTATAAAGTCACACTCCTTGGCTGGGGCGGAGGAATGAGGAGGGGCTAAAAGGGACTGGGGAGTGGCAAGGAGAGGGACCTCGGGGCTGTTTTCTCTTTAGAAATATACAAGCAGAAATCTCTCTCCTCAAGTTTTTATAAAATGTGCAAAATACAAGCCTCATTTGCCCACAGGCACAGTTTACACCTGGTATTCACCTTTGCTAAGAGATAGAGATCTACATATGCCCTACGTGTTCACGCACACATGCACTCGTACGCAAGCTCACACAATTGATATTGGTGGCAATTGGCGCAGGAACCAGAAGGTTCCATTGCTGGCTGGCTCTCTAAGCTTCTAGAGTAGGGATGGGGAGAGGGGTCTAGCCCGGTTGAAATACTCACCTTGATCCTGCTGCCCCTCCCTCACCTCCCCCCCCCTTCTGTTTTCCCGTTCCCCAAGCTGCCTCTGGGGTGGGAGGCTACCCAAGGGTGTGCTGGGCAGAGCCCAGAGAGGCAGCGGGCACTAGGGGGAGGGCAGGCGGCAGGGCCTGGGAAGCAGCGTGGGCACCAGCTTGGTTGGTGGGGGGAGGCATCTATTTTTGGTGGGTTGTGGTATTTTTGGCATTTTATTAAAAATGGAAAAAGTTATTTTAGCTATAAGCACTCATGGTGCTTCCTCCCCTCCCCCCAGGCAGACCCCAAAAGTGTCAGGGAAAGGCAAGCCCCCTGGAGGGGTTGGGGGCTCTAAAGCAGGGGCTGCTATGGCTACAAGAGGGAGAGCTGGCACTGGGAGCCAGCTGCCTGTCACATGACGCTCTCTACCACCACCACCTTGCTGCTCTCGGCCACTGGGGTCAGGGTGGTCAGGCCCCTGACCTCCAAGTCCTGAGCTCTGTACTCCAAGTGGTGGAGGCCCCAGATAGGCTGTGTCAGGTGCTGCCAGCGCTGCAGGAGAAAGGGACATGGTGAGCCCCTAGGGAGGGGCACCTGCTTGTCCTGGGCCTCTTTCCACTACCACCACCTACCACCAACTCGGGGGCCCAGGGCTGCTCCTCCCAGGACACTGACCAGGCCCTACTCCCTGCACCAGGGAGCAAGGTTGAGTGGCTGTGAGAATGGAAGCTAGCAACAGGCTTCTCCCCCTGCCATGACCCGAGGCCCTGGAGGGCCAGCTTTCCTTTCATCCAGCTGGCCCGGAGGCTTCTGGTACAATGGCCCATCCTGGCGGGCGGAACGGACAGTCTAGAGGTAAGATTTTGACCCAATAGAAGGGAGGGGCAATGTTGGGGAACTGACCTCAGCCATGGTCCCCTTGGCCGTGAGGAGGCGGCCCACCAAGTGGAGGGGTACACACAGCATGGAGGAGAGCGCGAGGCCCCAGCCCATGGCCTCGCCCCACCATGGGTACACGTAGGTGTTGTTGTAGACCAGTGGCTCGGAGTACACAGCATTGAAGACAAAGATACCCTGCAGAGAGAATCTGCGATCAGCCAGTGGCCCGAGGTGCCCCGCCCGACCCAGTCCAGCCTGCCTGGCCCTTACCATGCAGACCAGTGGGGTGAAGAAGGACCAGCACCATTTCATCCAGGGGCAGGGCCGGTACCCAATCATGCAGGCCACATCGTCCATGAAGCGGTCAGCTCCTGGGGTGAGGTGAGGCAGGAGGGCCAGAGCTGGAGACCCACCAGCCCTGCTCCAAGCCATAGCCCCACCAGCCCCTTGGCCCAGACCTACCATACACCCAGGCGACCACCACACACTCCCAGAAGGCCTGCCAGAGCAGGGTTGTGCCGCTGGCCGAGTAGTAGTCAAACAGCTGGAAGACATACATCCCGCCCTGGGGACAGAGCCAGGTCAGAACAGGTGGCAGGTGACGGCCAGGGGGCCAGAGGCAGCCCTCACCCTGCCCCTACTCACATCCGTCACCATGGAGAGATCGATGACAAAGCAGAGAGCACAGCAGAGGGCCACGGAGATCTCCCTTTGGAAACGGAAGTAGTAGGAGGCCGGGAGGAGGTCCAGCAGGCCTGTGATGAAGCCTTCCACACCTACAAACTGTGGCCAGGTGCTCAGGCCATGCCCCTTCCCCACCCGCCAGCCCCTTCGCCCCCTCAGCACCCTCTGTCCTATCCCCTCTGCAAACCTGGCTGTCAAGGCCCAGCAGCAACAGCATGAAGAAGAACAGGGCAGCCCAGAGCGGGGCCACGGGCATCAGCGTGACTGCCCGGGGGTAAGCGATGAAGGCCAGGCCGGGCCCTAAGGAGGAAAGGGGCAGCATATGGACAACTGCAGCCTATGCCCACTTCCTGTCCCCCCACCCCTGCTCCTTGGTGCCAGAACAGTGGACGATGTCAGAGCACCCTGTAGCCAAGGGCCTTTCCCCTCATGTCAAGGCACTACTGAGCGGCTCTGGCCCTCTGTGGGTGTGTCATGCTAGGGGTCAGAAGGCTCCTGCGGGCCCTCAGCACACCTCTGCCCATAGGAGTGGGGTGGCTGGTTCAGACTTCCGGTCACCACCGACCCTGGAAAAGCCTTTCTTTCCCTCTGCAACACTGGAAAATATGAGGCCGTACCCTGAGGCCCCTTGGAATGGATGGCCCGGGGCTCAAGGCTCCACATGGCCTGGCCCACAAGGCTTCAGCTCTAAGCTGGCTGCGACAGCTGTGCCTTGCAGTTGCTCATCCAGGCCTGCCTCTGGCCCAGAGCGGTATGACAACTTGAGTTTGAATTTTTTTTTTTTATTTCTCAGAGTGTTAATTTGCATGTGTGCTCATACACACCGTACGTTAGGATAGCACTTGCTGTTCTGGAGGCTGGGGTGGGGCCCAGGGATCTTTACCTGACTCTGCCACCTTGGAGATGTGCACGCCCTGCTCTGTAGCCATGAAGCCCAGGATGGAGAAGACCACAAAGCCAGCGAAGAAGCTGGTCCCACTGTTGATGAGCGCAAGGATGATGGCGTCCCTGAGGGCACAGGGGACCACGGGGGCTAGTTAGGTTGCCTGCTTGCTGCTCACGGACAGAGCAGGAGGGTAGGGCAGGGGTGCTTACTTGTAGCAGTTGTTGTTGAAGCGATTGTAGCTGCCGAGGGCTGTAAGGGCCCCTAGGCCAATGGCATAAGAGAAGAAAATCTGGGTCCCAGCATCTATCCATACCTGGAGACAGGCCAGGAAAGAGCAGATGTGAGGGCCTCTGTCGGGCTGGCCCCCTGGTCTACCTCCCACCGCCTCCACCTCACCTGAGGGGACCCCAGCTTCGACCAGTCAGGCTTGAGATAGTAGATGATGCCGTCCAAGGCGCCAGGCAGCAGCACTCCACGCACCAGCAGCACAACAAGGACCACGTAGGGGAACGTAGCGGTGAAGTACACAATCTGGGGTGGGGCAGGATGCTCAGAGGGGCCCTGTAGCACCCACCTCCCCCTTAGAGGCCCCCAGCCTGAGCAGCCCGAGCAGGTCAGGCCACAGTCCCCTGACACTGGATAGTGTGTTCAGAGGTAAGGAATGTGGCTGGCCAGCGGCCCCCCTTGTACTCCTCAGAGCCATGGCTCCTTCCAAAGGAAGCCAGGTGCTTGGCTGGGGCATTAGCAGCTCCATGGCAAGCACAGGTCAGCTGCATGGGGAGGGGAGAGGCAGGGCCCTCCCTGGGCAGGGAGTGGGACAGCAGCCTGGGGGCAGGTCCTATGTGTCCTGTGTCCCTGACTCCAGGTCATCCTCTGCAGAGAGGTGGGGTCCTAGAAGTGGGCCAGCCAGGGGCAGGGGCGAGAGTGAGACAGACAGCAAAAGCCTCTGCCTTCCATGCAAGCGGGGCTGCCAGCACGGGAAGCGGCTGCTCTTCAGACCCTGCTGGGGAATGAGCCGGCCCTCCAGGGACCTGGCCGTGCCCCACAGCCCTCGGCACACTTATTATGCGTCTGCTCTCACATTTGTCTCCCAAACCTGACAGCTATTGGGGAAGGCATGTGTCTAGCCTCGACCCTGGGTCAGACAGGCAGGCCAAAGAGCCATAGACCAGGTCCACCCAGAGGGACCAAACAGACTCAGGAGGTGAGTGAGGAATGGGGATGCCCAGCACAGATAAGGGGCAGCTGCTGCCTGGGCCTCTCCCTGTCAGGACCGAAGGCTGCAAGACCTGGGTTTTGAGGGTGGGGAGGACCATGAAGCCACGGGGTGGTGAATCAAGTGGCCTGGATTGAAGTATCTGCCCCGTCTACAGGCTCAGGCCCTGGCCCTAACCCGGGCACCTCCTGTTGCAACAGTACGTCCTGTCAGAGACTCCCCCAGGCAGTGCTGCCCCCCAGCCCTGCTGTCACCCCCAGCCCTGCCCATCTCCAGCTGTACCTTTCCTGTTGACTTGACCCCCTTCCAGACACAGAAGTAGACCAGCACCCAGCAGGCCAGCAGACACAGGGTCACCTCCCAGTTGAGGGCCCCTGGTACCTCCAGCCCCCCGGAGAGCCGCAAGACTTTGTTCCTGGGGGAGGGAGAGGCCATGAGGGCTGTGCCAGCAGAGGGTAAAGGAACTGGTAGCTGTCCCAGGGGTGGCCCTCCCATTCCTGCAACTCTCGTGCCCAGCTGGTTAATCTTGAGCCCCTGGGCTGGGCTGGCCCAAGCCTGAGCCCTGGATGCATCACAGTGTGTGTGCCTGGGCCCTGGGAGCTGCAGGGCAGAGGTGGTGGGGCTGGCAGGTACCCTCCCTCCCCAAAGCTGCAGGCTACGGGAGTGACAGAGCCCGGATTGAGAAGTGGTGCTGAAGGAGAAAGGCCCATCCATCTGGGCTCCCCCAGGGACTTGGCTGGGGGTCCCTGAGGACAGGAAGGGCCGGCGAATGACTCCTGCTGGGGATCCCCCTAAGGCTGGGAGCCCAGAGAGAGGGATAGGCTGGGCCTGGCCCAGAGGTGCCTGACTCACTCCCAGAACTCGATGACAGGGGACCGGCGGTCAGCAAGCTGGTCACATGTGAGGTTGGCCAGGCTGGCATTGGCACAGTCTTCGTGGTGGAAGATCTCCACGCAGTCAGGAGTGTTCCAGGTATGGCCGCACGTGGCCCAGGGCAGCGTGGTGGTGAAGGACTTCACCAGGTAGTAGAAGCCCCAGGCCAGCACCATGATGTAGTAGGTGTTGCAGTAGAAGACAATCACCATGGAGGCGTAGCCCAGGCCTAGGAGGAGGGCAGTTTCTGTGAAGGCTCTTCTTTAGCCAGCTTTCCACTGCCCCCCTAACATCCTGCTCCCTGCACCTATTGTCCTCCTCCTCCTCACCATCCATCCCACTGGGTCCTTCTCTGTCGTGTTCTGGCCAGAGCCCCCTGGACTATCCCTTGCACAAGTATCCCAGTGCCGGGCCAACTCCCCAATCGGTCCCTGGCCAGAAATCAGCCCTTGCTCATGGGCTCACCTCTTGCATCTTCCCCAGACCCAAGTCAGAGCCCTTCCCATCCTGCCCCCATCTGAGCATGAAGTCCTACTGATTACATAACTTCATACATCTGCCCCTTCTCTTGGGCCCCACTGTCACCACAGCAGTTGAGGGAGAGCCAAGCATCCGCCTGGCCCCACGGTGGCCTCCAGTGCTCAGCAGGTTGGAGGGCTTTCTGGTGACCTTGGGCAGTGTGGGAGACAGTCAGCCTCTCAGTGGGCAACCTTAGCCAGTCACTTCACCTCTATGTCCCAGCCTCCTTGGGGACCATAAAAGTAAAACCCACCTCCTAGGGCTGTGAGAGATGATGGGGAACACTGTCCTGTCACAGAAGAGGCTCTAAGGTGACCTTTGCCATTATTAGTTCTTCTATTCAGACCCTGAACTTTCAGTGGTTCCTATCCAAGCTCCTTGGCCCGGCCCTCTGGCCTTGGGAGAACTGATCACTGGCAGCTTCTCTCGCCATTGTCTCTTATACCCGGCCACCATCCACTCAGCCCCTGTGAGCCAAGTGTGCTTAGCAGAGTCTGTTCCCAGCCTCGCTGGGCCTGAGCGCCCTGGTGGAGAGGCCTGATCCCCCACTCCGGGCCCGGCCTGCCCAAGGTCACTGGGTGGCCTGCATGGTCTCCAGCTTCCCCATCATAACTTGGGGGCCATCCATGGGCCCCAGGCCTGGTGCTCGGACAGGAGGAGATTTCTCAAGTGGGTGCCAGCCTTGCCTCAGCAGCGGTAAAGGGAAAGGGTCCCTGAGAGAGAGGGCAGAGAGGGGAGGGCCTGGGACTGCTCACCTTTGAACAGGGGGCAGATGTTCCAGACATTGATGCTGCCGGCCTTCATGAACTGGCCCAGTGAGATCTCCAAGAAGAAAATGGGGATTCCTCCGATCAGGGCGATCAGGATGTAGGGAATAAGGAACACACCTGAGGGAAGACACACATGCCAGGGACTTAACCCGAACTCCACAATCAGGCTGTGTAGTCTGGTGGCCAGCATACCTTTCAAGAGGCCCTGGGAGGCCAGGGTGAAGCCCCAGCTCCGAACTCCACCCCAGCCCCATCATAACTTCCCACTGGGTGAATCAGTGCAAGAGGTGGTCACTGACTCAGAGGCCTGAGGCGAACAGCCTTGCGGGGGGTTTGGAGTGTTGGGGGAGGGGTCGTGGCCCAGCTCCCTGAGCTGCGGGGGGAGGTGCCCTATGCCCATAGGCTTCTGCCTCCGTGGCCACCTAGGGTGACCTAACGGGCATGGAGGACACACATGCTTGCACATACAAGCCATCCCTCGTGTCACAGTCCGTGTTTGCCAAGCAGTACAGGAAGGCAGGCAGTGAGGGCATGTGCGTGCATGTGCGTGTGTGCGCCATGGCTCGCGCTTAGGCCTGGGGGCCTGCCCGGCTTGGGTGTACCCACACACCGGCCTACGAGTGGGAAGGTCCAGGGAAGAGGGTGGGTGAGTGGCAGTCTTCTGACAGTGGGTGTGTGTTGGGGGGGTGTCTGAAAATGTCAGTGAGCAAGGACAGAGGGAGACATTATGGTGGAGGCCACCTGGCTCTGGAGGCAGTATGCAGAGCAGGGTCAGAGACCATAGACCAGGGGTGGGGGGTTGAGGGGAGCTGGGCCCGAGTAGCTCCTGTGCACTCCTCCCTCCTCCACAGGCCCACTACCCTCGCCCCTGGCCCAGCCCTCTCCACTGCAGAGAAGATGGGCTTCACTGCAGCTTTCCCGGCTCTTGGTCCCAGCATCCTTGTTGTGTGTGACCTTGGGCAAAGGCCTTCGCTCTGGGCCTCAGTTTCCCATCCATCACCCAGTCACCGTGGCTTCCCACCAACCCCGGTTCTGCTTTGCAGTTGCACGCAGGACATGAGTGCCCATCACTGTTGCTAAGCTGGGCTGGGGCCGGCAAGCGGGCATGGGGTGTGCGTGCAGTATGTCCAGCGGCGGCGCCAGGCAGCCCAGGCCGCAGGCTTCCCAAGCCTGGCTCAGGCACCCAGTGTTCCAGGCCCAGGCTAGAGGGGAGGGTGAGGAGGGGAGGGCAGGGGGGAGAGGGGAAGGAAAAAGAGGGGAAGGGAGGGGAGTGGGAGGGACAGAGTGGCCCATTGTGTGTGTGTGTGTTCGTGTGTGCACACGTGGGGGGCCCACACAATGTGCCACTTGTGTGCCTGACCAGCTGAGGCGGCCAGGGCTCCTCACCTCTGGGAGCCCCCCCCCCAGGGGGCAGGCCTCGCCTTCCCACCTCGGTGGCCAATCCCAGGGCTCAGGGAGTATGAGGGGGCAGCCCCGCGGCTTGGGCCAGAGGCTCGCCAGCCCCCTCCCCCCACACACTGCCAGGCACATGACTGGCCTGGAGTGGACGCTGCCAGGCTGGGCTACCGAGTGACAGCGGCCGGCGAGGGGCGGCCCCTGGCCCCCGACTGTCCTGGGGGCCCTCCCCACCCCCTGGACTTCGCCCGTGCGCCCCGATGGGGCGGGCGGCGGGCGGGGGAGGGTCCATGGTGCGGAGGAGCGGGGGCGCTCACCTCCGCCGTTCTTGTAGCACAGGTAGGGGAAGCGCCACACGTTGCCCAAGCCCACGGCGAAGCCCACGCACGACATGATGAAGTCCATCTGGCGCGTCCAGGTCTCGCGCGGAGGTACGGCTAGGCGGCCACCAGGCGCCCCCAGGCCCGCGGGGCCATCGCCCTTGGCCGGGGCCCCGTCGGGCACGGGCTCGATCAGCGGACCCTTCTTGTCGTCTCCAGACACGCTGTAGATGCCGTT
>PVJD01017628.1:0-16951 GCA_004026545.1 Mormoops blainvillei | reverse complement strand
AATCTGGAAACAACTGAAATATCTAACTAGAGAATGGACAGGTCCTGTATATATATTGTATGAATGAATATACTATAGTCCCATAGCAATATACTACAATATATTACTCAACAATAGAAATAAACGAACTACTGATGCATACAACATTACAGATGAATCTCACAGGCAATATGTTGTATATAAAAGGGTAGACAGAAAAGAGAGCAATGTATAATTCCAGTTACATAAAATTCTAGAGCAGGCAGGGTTGTCTGGAGGTGGGGTGGGAAGAATTGACTGGAAATGAGTACAGGAAAACCTTCTGGGGTCACGGGAATAGTCTTGGTTTCTGTGGTGGTTACAGGGTATAAGTATGTACAAAAATTATCCAGTTGTATGTAAATTACAACTCAATTAAAAAAATGGGTGGCTCGCCCACTGCGACAGTTTGGAAATGTCTAGAACAATGGTTCTCAAATTTTAGTGTGTCAGAATTACAGTGGACTTCTTAAAATAGATTACTGGGCTCCACCCCCCCAAGTCTCTGATTCAGCTGATGAAGTAGAGCTGAGAATTCGCATTTCTAACAAGTGTCCAGAGGGTACTGATGCTGTTGTTCTAGGGACCACACTTGGAAAGCCACTGCTCTAGAGTATAGAGTAGACCAAGACTTTCCTGGCATAGATGGAGTCTCAGAAAAGAAAGGACTTGTGTAAGGTCACACAAGCAGTTGCACAGATATGGGTCAAAAAATTGCTTCCTCACTTTTTTCATGGGCCTTCTCTGCTATCCAGGAGTAGTACTCCATTGCCTGCTTTCTTATATCCCTTAATTATAAGACCTAAACAGGAAGGACAGAACAGGAGATTCCTGGTTCTAACCCTTTCTCATTTTATAGAGAAATTGAGACCCATGAATTAAAGGCACTTGTCCACAGCCACAATGGCAGTACTGGACCCTGAACTATTTCCTGCCTCTGCCCCAGACCTGTACACAGTCTACCATGGGGCACCCTTAGTGTCTCAGCTGCTTTGCCTCCAATCCTCTTCCTAAAGAAAGCTCCCACCCCACCATTTACATATCTGTGTACAGAGGATGTCTCTTGAAGATTTTAGTTAAGATTGTAAGGAAACGGGTCACACTACTTCTAGATCCCTTTCTAGAGCTGAAATGGAGGGTTCCAGGTCTGTTGCTCTCTGAGAACATGCATTCCCTTCTTGAACCTAAAAAGCATTTATGGCTCTTTGCAATTTGCTTTATCTTATTTTTCATTTTTCATTCTTATCTATCTCCCCCTGCCCAGCACTTTACATTACAGGTATAGTAGACCCTTGCCAACCCCTCAACATCTCAGAATTGCTCATGCCTACATGCCTTTTCTATAATAATTATAATTACATTTACTAAGTGCTTCTCCCATGCTCAACACTATTCAATGTGCTTTACAGATATTATGTTATCTTCACAATATCTCTGAGGCAAGGGTGATTATTACTGTTGGGGAAACCAAGGCAAGAGAGGATAAGTAACTTGCCCAAGGTTACACAGCTTGGCATGACAGAGGCAAGATTTGACTTTTTCTTAGTGTCTCAAACTCATAATGTCTAATAAACAAGTATATCCTCTCTATTCTCACCCTACCTACTCATCCTCTTATGTCCCCTTCTCATGTGGCACTCTTTTTCCCAGGATAAGAACCTGGATATTTTTTATTGGCAACCCCCTCTCTCTTCATTGTCCCTGTTCCCAATCCTCTGCCTTCCATTCTGCTCTCTTTATAGCTTTTTAATGCCACATGTACTTACTCTTCCTCCGCTGCTGGGACCATTGCCATGTCCTCCTCACTAGATCACTGGTCTGTCTTTCTACTCTCTGCTACCAGTCACCTGCCAGAAAACCCTATACCCATCTCATCTTCCTTTCTCAGCTTTTCTTTCAGGTCAGTCCTGATTCTTATTTGTGTTCCATTAATATCCCATGCTCATTCTGGTGTCAGGACCTTTAATTGTTCCACTGTCTGGAATGGTCTTTCCCCAAAATTCCAATGGTTGGCTCCTCATCATTCAGGTCCCAATTCATAGAGGCCTTCTCTTACCACCCTATCTAAATAGGGACCAGTTCTGTGACTTGGATCCTCCTTTTCTATCTCCTACTCCCTCAAGGCCCCAAGTTAAATGGTTAAAACCTCTGAAGCTTTGGGAGAGGGTAAAATAATGAAAGGGAGGTGATCATGCCCTCATGAAGTTTTTTTTAACTTAATAACAGTTTGATTTAAAAAATAAAAAAATAATTCTGCCTCCCAACGTACACATACATATCTATAATAACTAACACTCATGGCTTTTAGTATGCCACATAGTGTTCTTAGTCCTTTATATATTAAATCCCCTTCACTATGCTTCTATGAGGTAAATACTGTTATTATATCATATTATAGATGAGGAAGGAAACTAAGGCAAGGAGAAGTTAAGCAACTTTCCTAAAGTTGCACAACTAATAAGTGGCTGAGCCATGATTCGAACCTATTCTCTATATCATTTATCCTGTTGTAATTTTTTCATAATATATCTTACTAATTGAAAGGACATAATCCATTTCTTGATGATTAGTCTATTACCTGTCTTGTCAAACTAGAATATGAGCTTCACAAAGCAGAGACTCTTGTTCACAGCTATATCCCCTGATATTTCCTGGCACATAAGAGGTATTCTCAATGTTTGTTGAATAACTGGATGGTTCCTCTCTGGGAAGTGTGGCTTTCTGTACTTGGAATGATCTCCTTTTTTTCTTCTGAATTCTGGAGGGAAAGGAAAAGTTTTACCTGACCCTATTAGGGTTCCTGGATGGTTCTAAAAATTAAACTGGGATACAGATTAACAGGAGGAAAGCATACTAATTTATTATTTTTTGGATGTACATGGGAACCTTTACAAGTGAACAAAGACCTGAAGAAGTGACCAGAGCAGAAAGCTTTTATATCTTTTAGACAAAGAAACCATAAAAATATGATGAATTGACAAGACAAAGGGGCTTGGCTAAGCATAGTAAATAGTGAAGAAGTAACCAGGAAGATAAGGATTAGTTTAACAAGGTTTGCTTATATAGATTTCTGGGCTGCAACTTCTCCATCTCTGGTGGTAAGAATGTCTTCTTTCCTCCCGGTACATGGAGGGTAACTTTCACTTGGAAGTTATATGACTTCTTTCAGGCAAAAAGAGGGGGAGATCAGAGTGAATTTTCTGCATCTGCCATTAAAAAAATCTTCAGTTTAATATATTTAATATACCGAGGTGCCATATTTTGCGATACCATGCCCTGAACTCCATCAATTCCAACATATAATCTTCCAGGACCAGCTTCAGTTTCACTCTCCTTCAGAAAACCCCTGCCTGCCCTCCCCTCCTTGCGCTTACACTGTATTGTCTACTCCTCCCATGACTTCAGCTCTGGTGTTACACTTAGTGGCCCTTGTTTATATGTGCATCTATGTTGTGTCTTACCAACCTGATTGTACAATCCCTCCAGACAGGGGCCATGTCTTTCTCATCTTGGAATCTTCCATTGCTAGACCAAGCTTAGTACATAGGCTCTATATAAATACTTGCAGTATGAATTAGAAACTCAATTTTACTAAATGCATTACCTGGCTCTTCACTTATAACCATGCAAACAAAATTATAGACTCATGCTCTGTAATTAAAATAGGCTAGGACCCTCTGGGACAATCTCAAATGTATCTACATTCAAATCATGGGGGTGCTTTTCAGCACCTTTCAGGAGAAGAGAAAGCAAAAATTGAAAACTTATTTGAAAAATAATGAAATAAAACTTCCCTAATATGGTGAGGGAAATAGATATACAAGTCCAGGAAGCACAGAGAGTCCCAAACAGATGAACACAAAGGGGGCCACACCAAGACACATCATAATTAATATGCCAAAGGTTAAAGATAAACAGAGGGGAATTCCAGTCAAGATGATGGTGACATAGACAGACATGGCTCATATCTTCACACAACCACATCAAAATTACAACCAGAATATAGAACAACCATCACTCAGAACCATCAGAAATAGAGTTGAATGGAAGTCTGACAACTACGGTATTAAAGAAACCACAGCCATCCAGACTACTAGGAGGGGTGAAGACACAGAATGGGCTGGTCCTATACCCACATGTGGTGGATAAAAATTCAGGAAGGATTTCTCAGGAGTGAGGAGTCCCAGCCCCACACCAGGCCCCCTAGCCCAGGGTTCCTGTGTCAGGAAGATAAGTCCCAACAATTTCTGGCTGCAAAAACCAGTGGGGATTGAGTTGGTGGAAGAAACTGTTGGAGCCCCAAGCAGTTCCTCTTAAAGAACCCACGCATGGATTCACCTACTTAGACTCGCTCCCTCTGAGCTCCATCACTGGGGTAGCAACTTCAAAGGCACCAGTGGTATATAAGGAGAAACTGAAATGTCTGGCTTCAAGGTGAGCAGAGCCCATTGTCCTTTTTCTAAACCCTCCCCCCACAGAACCACCAAGTTACAGAGCTGGAAAACTGGTGTCATATCTGAGACTCCATTAACCTGGCTAACACTGTTTGATCCACCTTGGAGATCCCCAGAGACTCCGTCCCACCCAACTTATGGGCCCACCCAAGCTGTTTTTCCACATGAATGGAAAATCTTGGCTTGTGCGGCATATCTTCCTAAATCCTCTCCAACGAGCAACAGGTGGCCTCAGTGAGCCCCGGGCCTGGCACTAGCAGCAGCCAGACTAGATTAACAGCTTGGCTTCAGGCGGGAGTCTCCAAGCCCAGCACAAGTAGCAGCCATCTCAGATTGCTTTATAGCCCAGGCAAGGTGGCCCTGGGGAAAACACAGGTTGGGGCTGACCTTGGTTTGCACCACCCAGGAAACCCCAGGGCCAGCGTACCAGTGGACAAGTACAGACCATGTTGGAGCACCAACGCCCTGCCCCTGCACAACTAATCCTCCACAGAGGGCAGAGGTTTGTGGCCAGTGGTCACAGCCAATCCTTGCAGCTGGCTGGGCTGGGTAAATCCCTCCCATGGACTTGCCAACAGCAACCAAGGCTCAACCACAATAGGAAGGTGTGCTCATCTTACACAAAGGTTGCACCTTGAGTACCCAGCTTGGGTGATATGACAGGCTGTGCCTCTGGACCCTACAGGATACCCACTACATTAGGGCACACTACCAAGACAGAGAGTCATAGATGCTCTACCTAACATATATAAACAAACACAGGGAGGCTGCCAAAATAAGGAGACAAAGAAACATGGCCCAAATGAAAGAACACATCAAAACTCCAGAAAAAGAGCTAAATGAAATGGAGATAAGCCACCTATCTGATGCAGAGTTCAAAACACTCGTTATAGGGATGCTCAAGGAACTTAGTGAGGATCTCAGCAGCATAAAAAAGATTCAGTCAAAAATGAAAGATACACAAATTGAAATAAAGAACAATTTACAGGGAAACGACAGTAGAGTGGATGAAGCCAAGAATTAAATTAATGATTTGGAACATAAGGAAGCAAAAAACAACCAATCAGAACAACAAGAAAAAAGAATCCAAAAAAAAGAGGATGGTATAAGCAGCCTCTGGGACAAATTCAAGAGTTCCAACATTTGCATCATAGGGGTGCCAGAAAGAGAAGAGAAAGGGCAAGAAATTGGAAATCTATTTGAAAAAATAATGAAAGAAAATTTCCCTAATTTGATGAAGGAAATAGACACGCAAGTCCAGGAGCACAGAGTCCCAAACAAGATGGATGCAAAGAAGACCACTCCAAGACACATCATAATGAAAATGCCAAAGGTTAAAGATAAAGAGGGAATCTTAAAAGCAGCAAGAGAAAAGCAGGTTAGTTACCCACAGGAGAGTTCCCATAAGACTGTCAGCTGATTTCTCAAGAGAAACTTTGCAAACTAGAAGGGACTGGCAAGATGTATTCAAAGTAATGAAAAGCAAGGACCTATAACATCGATTACTCTGTCCAGCAAAGCTATCATTTAGAATGGAAGGGCAGGTAAAGTGCTTGCTGGACAAGGTAAAGTTAAAGGAGTTCATCATCACCAAGCCATTATTATATGAAATGTTAAAGGGACTTATTTAAGAAAAAGAAAATCAAAACTATGAACATTAAAATGGCAATAAATTCACAATTATCAACAACTGAATCTAAGAAACAAACTGAACAAGCAGAACAGAAACAGAATCATAGATATGGAGATCATTTGGAGGGTTATCAGTTGGGAGGGGGAAGAGGGAGAATGGGGAAAAGGGTGCAGGGATTAAGAAGTACAAATTGGTAGGCACAGAATAGACAGGGGGATGTTAAGAACAGTATAGGAAGTGCAGTAGCCAAAGAAATTACATGCATGGCCCACAGACATGAACTTAGCAGGGAGATTTCTGGAGAGTTATCAGAACTGGGTGAAGGGGTGCAAAGGGGGAAATATTGGGACAACTGTAATAGCGTAATCAATAAAATATGTTTTTAAAAAAAGCTAAAGGAGTTCATCACCACCAAACCAGTATTACATGAGATATTAAAGGATTTTTTAAAGAAGGAAAACAAAGATAAAAATATGAATAATAAAATGGCAATTAGTATACATCTATCAATAGTTACTTT
Organism: Mormoops blainvillei; assembly: GCA_004026545.1. Lineage (NCBI taxonomy): Eukaryota > Metazoa > Chordata > Mammalia > Chiroptera > Mormoopidae > Mormoops > Mormoops blainvillei. The sequence goes on along the minus strand of PVJD01017628.1, from coordinate 10,326 downwards.
AACTGCAAATGGTTAAATGGTCTAATCAAAAAAATATATGGTGGCTGAATGGGTGATAAAACAAGACCCTTACCTATGCTGTCTACAAGAACCTCACTTCAGATTGAAAGACACGCACAGGCTGAAAGTAAAGGGACGGAAAAAGATATTTTGTGGAAATGGAAGTAAAGCAAAAAAGCTGTGGTAGCAATACTTATACCAGACAAAATAGACTTTAAAACAAGGCTATACTAAGAGACAAAAAAGGACTCAGCAACTCCGCTTCTGGATATTTATCTGAAGAAACCCAAAACACTAAATTGAAAAGACATATGCGCCCCTATGTTCATTGCAGCATCATTTACAATAGCCAAGATATGGAAGCAACTAAGTGCCCTTCAGTTGATGGATAGAAGTGGTGCATATACTCATATACAATGGAATATGACTTAACCATAAAAAAGAATGAAATTTTGCCATCTGCAATAGCATGGATGGACCTAGAGGGTATTATGTTGGGTGATATAGGTCAAACAGGGAAGGACAAATGCCATATGAGTTCACTTATAGGTGGAATGTAAAACAACAAAATAAGTAAACAAGCAGAATAGAAACAGACTACTAGATAAAGAATATTTTGATGGTTTCCAGGTAGGAGGGGAGCTGGGGGACTGGGTAAAGGAATTAAGAAGTACATATTGGTAGTTACAGAATACTCACAGGGTATAAAGTACAGCACAGGGGATATAGTCAATAATATTGTAGTAACTGTGTATGGTGTCAGAGTGGTACTAGGTTTATTGGGGTGATCATTTCATAAGTTATATAAATGTCTAATCATGGGGTTGTACACCTGAAACTAATATAATATTGTATACCAAATGTAATTTAAAACTAAAAAAATTATTGGGAACATAATATGTGCCAGGCACTGTGTTAAGTACTTTACGTGCACTAACTCATTGGTTTCTTACAACAATGTTATGTGATAGGTATTATTGGTTCTGTTTTATAGAAGAGAAAACAGAACAAAAAAGGTTAATTAATTTTTGACCTTTTAATTAATTTTAGTTGATTAATTAATTATTTCCTATCATAACTATTGTATGGTAGGATTTAAACCCAGGTTCTTTGACATCATGACGGACACGCTTAACTGTTGTACTCAGCTGCCCCTGAAATAATAATCAAATTGGGATATTTGAGAGGGGACCCTAAACCTCCCCAGAATTATCTTCTGGAGGGTGGGCTCCTTATAGTAGAGGCTTCCCCCACTAGGTGAGTGTTCTAGGGACCCATCTGTATCAGTGCACCAGCTGGTGTTGTTGTGGGAGGCTGCATTCAGCTTCAGTGAATTTTTTTGAAGAGTCTTTCAATGTGTTTGCCCATTTCGTGATGGGTGATTTACAAGCACACCTGTCCACACCACACTGAGTGTTCAGCAGTTTTTGACCCAAAACCACATGACCCCCATGCCTCTCCCTCCTTATTCATCTGCTCGTGCCTTAAGTGACTTTTTTTGTTTCCATGGATAAAAAAAGTCCTCAAAGGGAAACATTTTGCCGATATGGAAGAGGTGAACCAAAAAATGGAGTTCAAAAACTGTTTTGAGCAGTGGAAACAACATCTCGATAGGTGTATTGCATCAAATGGAGAGTACGTTGAAGGTGACTAAAGTTTAAATATAGAAGAATAAAAACACAATTTTTTATAAATAAATTGCATTTTTGAGTATATACATATATACACACACATACAGTTGGGGAATGGTGCATGGAAAATGTCAGGTGCTAAAGGATGTACAGTTTGACAGGATAAACACCAAATTTCTTCTGTTTTACTTAGAGATTTGGGGAGGATAAAATAAATAATTTAAAATATCTGAAAATGAATGACTACATCAAAGAAAACAAAAATTTGCATGAGCCCTGGCTGGTGTGGGTCAATGGGTTGAGGGTCGTCCTGCAAACCGAAAAGTCGCTGGTTCGATTCCCAGTCAGGGCACATGCCTGGGTTGCTTGCTGGCCAAGTCCCCAGCTGCAGGTGTGGGAGAGGCAGCAAATCAAAGTTTCTTTCACATCGATGTTTCTCTGTCTCTCTTTCTCCCTCTCTTCTCTCTAAAACATAAATAAGTAAAATCTTTAAAAACAAATTTCATGAATATTTAATACATGACATAAAATTTCAAAGAAATTTTGGCTTATAGTTAGCTCTTTTGGGTTGCAGCCCCAGGAACCCCTGGAAGGACAGAACATTTCCCTCAGCTTCTTGGGTTATTTAGAGAAACCTGGCTTAGAGAGCTATGGCAAGAGGGATAGTGGATTTCAATTGTGAAGGGCATGAGTGATGTAATGGTGACTGGAATGGTGGTAATTAAGGTGACACCTAAGGAAAAGCAATGACAGTTCTGACTGCCATGATGATGCCAACAGTGATTGTTTTTGTGACAGGGAGATTTGAATGGTGAAGATGAACAATGCTAATCACAGTAGCTATGATTAATCATGGTTCAGCTTCTTGCCAAACTCTGGTTAACCTTCAAAATCAAAGCAAATTGAGAGTGATTATTTGCTCTTCCTCCATCCAAGTTATGGGAGCCCATTAAGGAAACCTTAGTCATTTTGCAAACTCCTACCATTTCTCATGAATACATACTTAGGACCCATGAAGTTCCTTGTATCCAGATTGTCTAACCCATTTATACTCACTCCTCCAACCTCACTCATTTATGAAGCTCCTTTATTTTTCAAGACTAAGCTTTAGAATCTTCTCCCACAGCCCCTCCGAACCAGGTGAATCCAAGTACTGCCTCTGTGTTTTCATTTGAACATTTGTCAAACATTGGATTTATGTCTTAGCTTTTACCCTAGACAATCAGTGCTTGTTGCATTTTGCCTTCCATCAGCCTTGGAATGTGGAAGAGAATGAGAATAAGAGATTATTCTTCCCACTGTAAAATTGCAATTTGGCCCAAAAGTCACTGAACAAACAGGTGGATATACTGAAGACTCAGAATCCAATGAGATGGCTTAGAGTTTCTTGAGAGGTAGGCTGATAGATTCAGATGATCCTTAAGGTACTATTTCAGCCCAAGAGTTTGTAAGCCATCTTGCCTATACTGGGTGGTGATTCATTTATTGAACTCATACTGAGCCTTCAGTAAATCTAAGGTTATGCTGAGTGGCTCCTACAAATACAAAAGGAGTTAGTCTACTCCTCCCTAGCACCTGCCAATATTATCACTCAACAGACACTTATTAAATGCTCATTTAGTGTCAAGCAAGACATTAGCTCTTTTCTATATGGCACCAAGGGGTAGAATTTAAAACTACAGGGAAGCAGGTATCAACTTAACACAAGGAAGCACTTTCTGATAGAGCTGGTTATGATTAGAACAAGCTGCCTAAGGAGGAAAACAGTTACCCATTATTGGAGGTATTCAAACAGGAGCTGGGGCCTTGAGGTAAATATCTAAGGTCCATCTGAATCTGTTCTTTTGTCCCTAGAAAGAACTCTGAGTCCCTTCCACCTGCACCCTCACTGCCACTCTCAAATACATACTGGCCCCTGGAGAGACATCTGGCCCTAGGTCCTTCTTTTATTTACTGTTTTCCTACCCCTTTATTTACTGTTTTCAACTTTTTCTTTTCTTTCCATTTTACTCCCATGCCTCAATCTTGAGTCAAGCGTGAGAACAGGTGACAAAATCAGTTCTTTTATGTGGCTGCAAAACTCTAGAGTCTCTTTTATCATTTGTAATGGAGCTTTATAGTTTGCAAAGCACTATCACATGTATGAATCTGTTCGAGAGACATTTATTGAGCCCTCCTCTGTGTTATGTACATGATCTTGTGGCGTCGTTACAACAACCCAGTGAGGTAGGTTGAGGGGGCCCAGGGCCGAGCTAGGGACACTGGTCTCAGGTCACTTGGCTCATGGGCATCATCAAAGAAGATTGGATCTGCATCTCTTGGCTCTCTCCAGTCTTATCAGATGCTCCCAAATCTAGTCCTAAAGAGTCAGTGCTTCTCCCAAAATGAATGGCAAAAAATTAGGCTTAGAGACAAACTGGTTCAAAACCCCACCCCATTCCAGTTGTTTTGTTCTTAGAAAGAATGCTGGGTCTCTCCCACATGTGCCCTTGCCCCACTACCTTCAAATGCCTATTGGTCCTTCGGGAGTCATCTTGCTGAAGGTAGGATGGCATCTGCGAAAACAGCAGTGAAGCAACTTAATGTGGACAGCTTCCAACTTTGCGGCCTGAACAATGAGGGTGAATTTGGAGTCTCCTATTCATAGGCACAGGGTCAGAGGCCAGAATGGTTTTGGGGTAGCAAAGTTGCAGGCCCTTAAACCATTTGCACCACAAGAGAAATCTCCTCCAGAAATGTAAGGGGCCCAGTCCTTACACTGGAGTTGGGGAAAAAAAGGAACTGCCCACAGTCTGTCAGGGCTTTGCCCTGGCTGTCCTTACTTCCTAACCTACACCCCTAATCCCCATATTTCCCACACTGAAATCACCTGAAAAGAAAAAAACAAAAAAAAATCAAAATATGCAGAACAGGGCAGGTGGCTGAATTTCAGTTGGTGATCAAACTCAGGAGGGAAAGTTAGACATTTTTTACTGATGTTTATACTTTCCTCCTCCTATTTCATTTTCCTTCTGTTATTTTTAGTGGCACCAGAAACAATACTTATGCTAACTTTCATATTTCAGTTACCGCCTCTTAATGACAGAGATACATTCTGAGAAAGGCATTGTTAGGTGATTTTGTCATTGTGCAAACGTCATAAAATGCACTTACACTAACCTAGATGGTATAGCCTACTACATGCCATATAGTCTATTGCTTCTATGCTACAAATCCATATAGAATCATACTGTAACTGAATACTATAGGCCATTGTAACACAATGGTAAATATTTGTGTATTTAAATATATCTAAACATAGAAAAAGTACATTAAAATACAGTATAAGAGAAAAAAAAGCACACCTGTATAGGGCACTTACCATGAATGGAGTTTGCAGGACTGGAAGTTGCTCTGGGAGAGTCAGTGAATGAATAGTGAGTGAGTGTGAAGGCCTAGGACATTGCTGTACATTATTATAAACTTTGTAAACATCGTACAGTTAAGCTACACTAAATTCAGAAAACACATGATTAAATCAAGTCCAAGAGAAAATGATACAATCAAGAGATGTGGTTAAACATGAGATGTATGAGGGTGCTGTTGGTGTACACAGCATGCTGTTTTACAGCAAACATTTTTATATAAGTAGAAAGAGTACACTCTAAAATAAGGATAGAAAGCATAGTATAGTAAACAAACAAACCAGTAAGTTAAAAAAAAAACCTGTAAGCAGATAAATGTTTATGGATGGAAGAAGATGGAGGGAGTAGAAACTGTGGGGGTACGGTCCCGAAGAAGGGTCCCCACTACCATGAGGAAGCAAGCAGGAAGGAATAACACCATTCCATGTGCGCTTGGGTAGAGGTCCAAGCGCAAATGGGCTGATGCCAGTTCTTCCTGCTCTGAACTTGGTGGCAATAGGACTTTTCAGACTCAAAGTAATTTTACCAACCAGTCTACCTACCGGCCACTCTCCCATCCTGGTCACTTTGGCAAGAACTGCCCTGAGGCCAAGGAGGAAGCAGGACAGGGGACATGAAGGCAAATAGAGAGTGCAGTTCTTGTCCTCCACAGAACAAGTGCTATATTCTGATCCCTTATCTCAGGTATTGTGTTGGATATTTTGCCTTCCCAGCTCCTAAATTGTGGGAAAAAGGAAGGCTAGGGTCATAAGCCAAAATTTACAAATGGGGAAAAAGGACTTGGAGAGTTGAAGAGATCTGCCAAAGCTCACACAGTAAGTTGCTCTAAGAGCCAAAACAAGAACTAAGCTTCTTAAGCATCTAGTTGGCTCCGAGCATTTTCATGGATCTGGTCTCTAATCTTAGAATTTGTTTCTACTCCAAGAGCCACCATGTCAAATAGATAGTTGTAGTGTCCCTACAATAATGACCTCTCTAGTGCTGCTGCTGCTGTGTGTGTGCATGCATGTATCTGCAAGACTGATGTGCTCACGGACCCTTTCTATAGTATTTAGGGATATTAGAATAAGTAAATGTTGTTCCATTTCATTTTAGTTCTTTGAAGTTTGTTTTCATTCATGCCAATGTTAACCAGCAATGTAAACTATACTAGTTTTAGCTAAAATATGAACACACAAACTTGTACAACTGACCTTTGAAAATTACCACACTCATATTTATATCCATGAACAAACATACTGCCACTCTCATAATTTATATAGAAATCACAATATAACAATAAAGTAAAGTATTTGCCTCCTTATGACCGGCTGTTCCCAGGATAAAGGATTGACAATATGACACACACAGTGAACCAGAACTCAAGACCTAGAGGTGATTCTGAAAAATCAATAACTATAAATAGATCTCCTGTGAACATACAACCCCCTTTCCCCTAACCACCCCCCCCCCAGAAATTTCAAAGATTTATTACTCATTTCTCTGTAAGCCTTAAAAGAGGAAGACTATGTGGGTAGGCCACAGTACCATAATCCTAGAGAAAAAGGAACTGTTTTTCAGGAAGAAAATGCAGTCTAGAGGCCAAGGAAAGTGATAAAATAGAAACTTGTTGAAAACCTCGGTTTCCATAATAAAAGCCTCAGATAACCAAGGGTGGGCTTGGGCTACTAAGTGGTATGTGAGGAATAAAATAGTAGGAGTGTTTACCTTGGCTTTTTATCAGCCCTAAGAAGTAGCTGTCTTAGGGCTGCCTTTAGGAGGAGGGCTTTGTGGGAAGGGGTGATACACAGAGTTAACTGCCTGTGAAGGGGAGGGATCAAACATTAGCTGAAAGGGATTTGTAAATGTAAGTCAAGATGAAGATATTGTCCATGTTCTTTTTCCTTGGGCCCCCTCCCACCTTTCCCCACTCCCCCAACTCCAATATCTCTCTCAGCCTGTTATTGTTATCAGATACCATAGATGGTATCTTGCTATGTTCATTACTTTGGTTAAGGATAGCTTTGTCCTGAGGTCCTCTTTTCATGGGTAATCCACCTGGAATGAATTGGTCCAACACTGTAGAAGCCTCAGAGTTGTGTGGAAGGGTGGGTAAGAGGGGTGGTGCTGAGAGAGGAGGAAATGATAATACTGATTCTACACCCTACTCTGCCACTAATAGTGTAACTGAGAAAATCTCTTCTTTTTGAGGCTCAGTTCCTCATCTATAAAATGAGGACAGTCTGGTTCCCTTCCAGCTTTGAAATCAATGAAGGTATTGTGTTTGGACTCACTCTAACTAAATGTAGGGTGGGTAGGGGAAGGAGGTAGGGGAAAGTTGAAGGCTATATTAATTATTCTCTCCAGTTTGAAAAGCTGGATGAGCTCTACTTTACCCTAGCAGTTTTCCTTGGGAGGGAAAGGTGGGGAGAGGGATGGTTTATTTTCTACCCCTGTCATGAGCCTTTGTGTAGAGCAGGCATCCCTCATTTCAGCTGAGGGTATGGGAAGGAGAAAGATACCTGGGACAGAGGGGGTTTACTCTGTTTGGCCTTGTTTGGGGCTGAGAAGACATAGGGGACATATTCATGGGGCAGTGTGGGCACTTTGTAATTAGTGGGTAAAGAGTGTACTTAGGGACTAATCAAGCTCAGAATGTCCATAATTTACACAGAGTACTTATCGTAAACTAAATAGCAGTGCCAATGTTAAAATGTTACCCACATAATTCCTAGACTTTTAGGTTCCCCAAGAAAATCCATCAACAAACCATAGTGCTGGGTCACACTCCCTGGGTTTGTGTCAGCAGCAGCAATGCAGTCCCCTACAGGGGCTCTTACTCCTTGGCTGATACCACCAAATGCAGAGATTCTGGGTAAGGAAGCAAAAGAACAAGGGAAGATGGAACTTTCCCATTATCCTCTAGAAACAATTATGGCTGAGATGACCAATTTAAAAAACTAGGATTCCAGTGGATGAGAGGTCACTACACCCTGTGGGAGGAGAGTAATCCTTCAGAGACATTTTCTTGGTATACTGATTAAAGATCCTTGGAGTTCTCCTGGTGCCCTACCTAAAGGTACTTGGCTATGAACTCAAGATTGAAGATAATGGGGTACCCAAGGACGCTGAGAACCTGCTTCTCAGACACATGATATTTCTTCTGAGCGGTGATCAGCAGGCATAAGCAATCAAACAGTCACTTGTCTCACTCATTAACTTAATATTGGGTGCAGGCATCAGTGACTGTCAGACCACAAAGCCCAATGAGAAAGCAGAATTTTCTTCCACATGCACCAAACCTTGGATTTCCAGAAGTTCTTGTTGGCCCAGACAGGACTGCTAGTATGATTTGACAGTGAGACTACCTAGGGAGTTCTTCGGACTCTACTACAGGGAATAGGCTGCCCTGATTGCCTTGATTCTTCTAATTGAAACCCTGAGGTGTATGGGTAAATGTACTGCCCAGAAACTGGTTTATAGAATCACGAAGTGACCTACAGTATATCAGATGAAGAAACTGAGGCCCAGATGGGAAAAGTGAATTATTACAGCATACCCAAATTCAACACAAGACTAGAAAATATGACATTTTTAAACACTGTCTTATTCCATAATGTCACTTCTCTTAGTAGATATATATTTTAAGCAGTGTACTGACAACAGTGATTGTAATGATAATAATAATGATACATTAGTGAAATAATGAAAATAGAAATAAAATGAGACTTAAATGAGAAGTTAAAAAAAAAACACCTCAGGCTAAGCAACAAATCTGAAAAAAAAAACCCAAAAAAGGTCCCTATGCTTAAATATCACTTAAAACCTAGTGGTCTGTAAGCCCTTTAGGGTGTGTGTCTGAGGTAAGGGAAAAGAAAAGGTGGGGGCAGGGAAGGTTTTAATTAACATCCTGAGGCAGGGGCGGTAGCCTAACCCAATCCCCTCCTTGGGGATTCCCTTATCTATCACAGCCTTAAACACAGACATCTCAACCTATCTACTAGGGAGCAGAACAGGTAAAAGATGGAGGTCAGGCTGAGGTTTCAGCCCTCTCCTGGGGTGATATTCCTTCCCTGAAAGCTCCTTCTTTAATGGCCACACAGTTCCCCTAGGATCTCTCTATCCCTATGTCCCTGGGGACACTTCTCTCTTGATCTAAGAATCCACTGTTTTTCCTGGGTATTGATCTTTCTCTTAAAGCTGCTTTCTTCCCCAAGTCCCTGGTACCCCACATTTTTATGAGGTACCTCCTCTTGTCCTGAGTCTCTTAAGGTCTATAAGCACTATGTCTTTTATGTGTTTACTCCTACTTTTTTTTTTTTTTTTAAGAATCTCCAATCTCCAGTCCTGTAGCTGTTTTCTGAGGTCCTATAACTACCTTAAAGGCATGGTCCTCAAGTTTCTGGGGTTCATCTTCTCAACTGATGTTTTGTTCCCAAATACCTGAATTTCAATGAGGATTAAAAAGTGGTGCTGCAGCAAATTTAACTGAAAATAACCTCAGTGGAATCAGATCATAAATTCCCACCCAGGCTGGTCATGATGGGTAGTCACATCCCAGGCAAATAACTTCTTCAATAAAAAATTTATCTTTGCCTTCAGCAAGCCATGCCCAATGTTTCTGTGCACCTTAGTTAACATGCCTTTGAAATGTCTCGTTTTCAGAGTCCTCGGAAGTGTAACTACCCTCAAGAGAGCACATAACATAATCTTATTAATTACCCTGTAATAGCATCCCTGCCTTACTTTCTCCCACTTTCATGTGGTCTTTCTTACATTCCTGCCTTAATTCCAAATGCATAAAAGAAACTGCAAACTGTCATTCTCATGAGCATTTGAGGTCTTGCTTCCTGGCAGTGTTGTCAGTTTGGCTCAAATAAACTTGTAAAATTCTCTACAAGTTTGAACTTTTCTTAAGTGGACACAACTGTTACTGAAAATTCTATCTTTTTCCTAGGGTCCTCTCCCTGCAGACTTGGGACTTCCCTACTTAAGGCAGTTTTTTTCTTCCATAGAAACCCCTGCTTACATCATTGTGCCTTCACCCTTTTTCTGTAGTCCTTTCTTCAATTAACTTGCCCCAAATTACTAGCGTTACCCCTTTTTTATGTCCCACCATTTTGCAGGGCACATTTATCTTGGGTCTTCTATACCTCCTGGTGTCTCCTCACTTTGTATCTAGGCCATCCATTTTGTGAGTCCAAATTCCTTTGTGGCTCTCCTCATGCCCCTAAATTAGTCAGCCCTTCCTTCCTCCCTCCCCCTCCCTCCCCCTCCCCCTTCCTTCCTTCCTTCCTTCCTTCCTTCTTTCC